>CAMXCT020003335.1:0-258520 GCA_947184155.2 Cladocopium goreaui
AGACATCTGCATAGCTCTGTAGAATGAAGTGCTGCGTGGGTTGCTTTTGATATCCTCTTCCACGCAGTGCTGGTTATTGGCATATGCACAGACCCAATAGAATGTACTGCTTGAGAGTTCTCGCACCAGAGCATGCTGCTCCAAGCAGGCCAGAAACTTACAAACAGGCTCCTCACAGATCTGCCCAACACAAAACTTCAAAGCAATAGATTGACTTTCATCTATCACTACGCTGGATGTTCATTTCTTGGGAATGTGAATTATTAGTGGAAAAAGTAACTTGTTGGCGACAGACAATGCAATAACACGGTCTCAAACAAGCTTGAGAGTTTGCCTATCAGGCAAGGCTCGATCCAAGCATGTGACACAAACCAATGAGGTCTCTGAACTTGAATCGCCATGAGCTCTACCATGCTGCAGCCCTTTTTCGCATAGCCGTCCTGGGATTCTGCATAATGTTGCCAATTAAAAAAAGAAAAACGGTAGGTTCTTCAAATTGGAAAATGTTGTCACATCATCAACAAATCCAGGCTTCGGTGGCTGGTTTGATGATCCAGTGATTCGCATGATACAAGTTGAAGGTCTCAAACTGCAGCCTTGTCCCACGCTGTTCTCCGAAAGTCTCGCACCATCTGTCAGCCATCTTGGAGATGAAAACAACGATCTTTGCCAATTGCTCGCGAGTGATCCCTCGCTCTGCAGTATCTTCGATGCAGAAAGCCTCCTTCGACGTGTGTGGGTCCACCAACACATGCAGCAAATGAAATTGGAATGGAATTCAATTGAAGCATTATGCAGTAGCGAAGCTGGAATAATGGGCCTGCAATCTCTGAAATTCAACAGATTGACTTCTAAATACACTTTCTCTTTATTCTATTTGATCCTATTGGTTATATCGCCTTTTTGCCAAAAAAAGAACAAAGAGGCAGGTGTGTCTCCTGGTTGGTGATCTCTGAGTAGTTTGTCAAGATTAAAGTGCTGTGGCGGGTTGCCTCCACAATGTCATCGCACTGTAGCTGGCAGACCCCACTTGACAGCAACTTGTTCCCATGCCATGGGCTGTCTGGCAAACGCTCACGTAGCAGTAAAATAATGTCAGCAGCGGTGCTCGTCGCAGTCAGTTTGATATCTAAGTAACCATGTCCAGGAATATCCACAGAAACCGACATGAGGCAGCGAATCCTTTGCGCTGTCCAGCGGCACGAATTCAGTGCAGTCTGTAACAATACACAGATTTGTCCATGGTTTATCAAATACTTTCTCACTTTCTCTTACGCAACATGAGATTTGGCTGCTCTGTTCTCAATGTGCTTGGCTGGCCGTTTCATCTCGAGGTGAATGTCACCGAATGCTGTGAGACAGGTCCGTCTTGAGAGCGGAGACACAGAATCTGCAACACCTCCACAAGAACCAACACAGTAAACATGACCCACACGTCTCAATGCTTGGTTTCCGAGCTCTTCCAGGACCTCTGCAGGGAAGTCCTGCAGCTGTCAAGCCTAATCAAGCCTAATCAAGCCTACTGCATATCGTGGATCAACTTCGTTTTGCCGAACCCTAAAGGATCCTAAAGGATCTCTCTAACAACTCTGTTCCAACATAGTGCGACAACGAGGTGGCGTCCTCAGATGGCATGCATCATGGTGGCAAGATGCAATGACTGTCCATGCTGCCGGGTGGTACCGGACAAGGTTGCAACGCCAAGTGGGGGCAACGGACAAGTGGTGTCACGACTCAAACCGAACTGAGAAAAGGTAAACAGTGAACTTTGATGAACTTTGATGAACTTTGAACTTCTTTGCCCTCCAATCAAACCTGGCAATGAAAACCCAATTTTCAGTACAGGAACATCAACTGTAAAAGTTGATATCTCCGATCACCAAATTGGACCTACCGGGTACATGTTGGACGTGCCACCTGCTAGGATCAACATTTCAGGCACTAGGTGGACCCACTGGACCCAACTCCTATCACTGAGACAAAACAGATTCCAATTACGTTTGCTCAACATATTTGAAAGGCCTCAAACCGGGAAAAAAACACAACGGAAATCCGAAAGCTCCGCGGAAACTTCTCCCTTGACGCCAGTATGAATCTATCCAGCTCCACTTCAGCTGCCTCGCTGTCCAACTTGGCAGCCCCGCGCTTCGCCTCGTAGCGAACCCGCTTGGGATGTGTTATTCATACAGGAAAAAAACACATGAAATCCATCTGAGGACATGGAGCTGAAATTTCCGGCATGTTTTGACAAATTCAGAGAGCCCTACAACTTGGATAATACCTATTCAACAGAAAGTGCAACGCGTTTTGCCTTAGTTCCTACAGCTGGCTTTTCCACAATCATTCGACCATATCGTATATGCCGTAGGATAAAATGGTATGAAAAGATCACTGAATCTTCTAGATGTCTCCAACATATGCTGCCACTGAAAAGCCACAATCCATAACAATCTCACTGTTTTCATGGTTCATGATGATTCATGATGATATAAGATCAACATGTCAAGTCATGTCAACCCATCTCAACTCTAAAGCCCCTGAATCCCCTGATGATATAAAAATCAACTCATGTCAACTCGTGTCAGCTCAACTCTAAAGCCCCTGGTAATGTCCTGGCATCATCTCTCAGGCCTGGCATCGTCTCCCCACGTGGAGAACCCGCAGCTAGGTGACGTGACCTGCCGGTGGGTACCCAGGTACCCAGGTGCCCAGGTCATGAACTGCGTAACAGCCCAAGGCAATTTTAAGAAGGACTGCACTGAATCAGGGTGAGTTCAACCAGACATATGATGTATATCTATCTATTAAACTTTATTTATATTTATCATTGATTTTTATGAATATCAATGAAAATATGATATCAGTTGATATCGAAGGCAGTATCCCCGAGCATTGATTCTTGGGTGCGCAGCCAATGATCAAAATATCGGAACCCCAAGTATTCGCATTCCGTGCTATGATCACCCGTAGGGTTTTTAGTGCACAGCTATAGGCCCACCCAAACTCACGGCTCTCATACGGCCCTTCTCTACTAAACGATCCAACGGAAAAAAAATCCGCAATGCCTCCCTACAATATTTCCTTTCGCGATGTTCTATACTTTGTGATTAGGTGGATCAATTGCCGGATCGATTTTCACAATTGTTTCTGTTGATGGCCGAAGATGTGGATCATTTGTCATGTCACAGCAGGCGGCCCATCGTCCAATGAAGTGCACCAAGCCACGAACAAACAATTGGTTGTATTTATTTCATTTTAGGATATTTTAGGAGCTTCTGGGTTCATGAAACAAGACAAATTCATGCATGGAAAATTGTCCCGCCCGAACTCTTTTGCGCCTTGTCAGCCCTGCGTAGTGTGAGTGTCGCATCGCGTCCTGAGCACCAAGATGCACCAAGTGTGTCTTGCCACGACTGAGAACTCGAAACACAGCTGGACACGAAGAGTGTTGCAAAAACACGTTTCAGTCGTTGAAGGGAGCAGAAATTCCAAGAATCTGTCAATGAAGGGGCACGCCTTTCAACCGAAAAAAAAGCTGCCAGAAGGGTCCGAATCGGGACTTCTGTTTGGCAACATGGAACTTTGTAACCCCTCCCTCAGCAGCTTTCTTCCAGTTTCAAAACAAACAGGTTCTGTTCCGCCCCTAGCAGACTCAATGGTTTCTTTCCGGAGGTCCATATTGAACCTTACGACGTGTAATAAGGAGTCTTCAGGTAGAGGCCAGCCAGAAAAATAGCATCAAGATGCATCAAGACACCCCACAGCAAGCAAGTCCAATATCCAATTAAGAAAATCAGACGAGCAGGACAGAAAACTGAATAAAACCTTGATAATCTTGTTGACTTCGACTGGAATTCAGCTGCTCCCGGTTTCGGCCATGGTGTTTTGAGACCAGCTGAAACCTCGGAGGTGGTTGAAGGTTGACCATCTCTGTCATTGGTGGATCCCTGGCCCTGAAACCCTGCACCCACATGGCCACATGGTGGAAAGAGCATAACCAGAACTCAAACCCATCACCACTCAGGCAGCTCGACCCATCATTTTCAAACAGGCAGGTCATCCCTCATCGGTCTAGCAGCCGGATATCTCAGTAGTTTGGGCAGTCTACACTGACACTTGAACAAATTGCGGGTAACTCCTTGAGCAAGTTTCCGCGCAAATTAAGCACGTGCAAGTTGCCGAGTCCTGAAAAAATTGTATTCCAAAGTTCGGCAGGCAACTCGCTGAGTTTGTTGTATCGCAGGTCGAGCTTCTGCAAGTGGTTGAGCCCGGAAAAGACTTCAGAAGGCAACTCTCTGAGTGCATTCGAACTCAGGTCCAGCTCCTGCAAGCTGCTGAGCGCTGCAAAGGCTTGAGCAGGCAATTCACTGAGTGAGTTGGCAGCCAGATCGAGTTTCTGCAACTTGCTGAGCCCTGCAAACAGTTTGGCCCAGACTTCGGTGGGCAACTCATTAAGCTTGTTGTAACTCAGGTCAAGCTTCTGCAAGTTGCTGAGGCCTGCGAAGGTTTGAGCAGGCAATTCACTGAGTTTGTTGCGCTTCAGATTGAGATGTTGCAAGTTGCTGAGCCGTGAAAACAGATTGGCCCAGACTTCAGCAGGCAACTCACTAAGTTCGTTTGCCCACAATTGAAGCTCCTGCAAGTCGCTGAGCCCTGCAAACATATTGGCCCAGACTTCAGAAGGCAGCTTACTCAGTTTGTTGGCACCCAGTATGAGATGTTGCAAGTTGTTGAGCCCTGCAAAGAGATTGGCCCAGACATCAGCAGGCAACTCACCAAGCGAGTTCCAACCCAAATCCAGACTTTTCAGGTTGCCCAGAGGTGCAAACAGATTGGTCCAGACATCAGCAGGCAACTCACTGAGCGAGTTCCGAACCAAATCCAGACTTTTCAGGTTGCCCAGAGGTGCAAACAGATTGGTCCAAACCTCAGAAGGCAACTCACTGAGATAGTTCGAACTCAGGTCCAATTTCTGCAAGTTGCTGAGCCCTTGAAAGACTTCAGCAGGCAACTCAGCGAGCAAGTTCGTCGACAGGCTGAGCTCCTGCAACTTGCAGAGCCCTGAAAAAACCTCAGCAGGCAACCCTCTAAGGTAGTTTCTACTCAGGACAACCTTATGCAGGTTGCCAAGCCTGGAAAAGACTCCATCAGGTAGCGCTCTGAGCTTGTTCCATTGCAAGTCGAGAATCTGCAAGTTGCCGAGCCCTGCAAACAGATTTGCCCACGCTTTGGCAGGCAACTTATAAAGCTGGTTTGACTGCAAGTCGAGGTCCGTCAAGTTGCCGAGCTCTGCAAAAATTTCACCAGGCACCACACTGATTGAGTTGGAGGCCAGGTTAAGCTTCTGCAGGTTGCGGAGATCAGAAAAAACTTCAGCAGGCCACGTACTCAGATGGTTTCCACTCAGGTCAAGCTCCTGCAAGTTCCTGAGACCTGCGAAGCCTTCAGCAGGCAGGTCATTCAGCTTGTTAGAAGATAGAAAGAGTGTTTGCAGGTTGCCTAGTCCAGAAAAGACTTCAGCATGCACGTCACTCAGCAAGTTGTACCTCAGGTCCAGCTTCCGCAAGTTGCCAAGCCCAGAAAAGACTCCAGCAGGCAACTCACTGAGCTTGTTCCGACCCAGGTCCAGCTCCTGGAGGTTGTCGAGCCCTGAAAAGATTTGGCCTGGCAAATCAGCCAGTTTGTTTTGACCAAGGTCGAGGGTCTCCAACAAAGGAATTTTATCAAGGACGTTGTGTGGCAGCGAGGTCAACTTGTTTTCGCTCAGATCGAGAACTTGTAGCCGCGGGCTGTGCTGCAAAAGCTCTTGCGGAAGTACGCTCAGCTCGTTTCCATCAATGATCGGTTGGCCGTGCTCATCAGTTTTCCCCCCCAGCAAGAATTTCTCCAGGGCTGGCATCGGGCGCAGCAAGTCTTCTGGCAACACCTTCAATCGGTTTTGGCTCAGCGACAAGATTTTCAAGTTTGACAAGCCGGCAAACGTGTCTGACTCCACCTGTTGCAAACCCAAGTGGCCCAGGTCCAAGAGTTGCAGGCTCTCCAACGGGGCAAACACATTTTGAGGCAAAACAGACAACCGATTCCCAGAGAGCGACAACCGTTGCAAGCCCCGTGAAGAGGTGAAGGCATCCTCCGCAATACTTGTGATCCTTTGCTTGTTCAAACTCACATCTTTGAGGCGAAGAACGCCTACAAGGCTGCAGCTCCCAAGGTGCTTTGCACCATGATCCTTTTGGTGACAGCGGCACGGAAAGCATCCGAAATCAGCCGTGTGAATCGGGTAGAAGTGTGACGAAAGCAGCAGAGCAACGATCGTGACAAGCAAACAGGGCGAATACCTCAGCAGTGGTTGCAAGTAGAAACGATTATATAACTCGAGTTCATCCATCAAACAAACTCACGCCATGAAACAGAAACCCAATCTCAGGGGGATTGATATTGAAGACACAGGTATCATAGGTATCCATTCTTCTACTTCGCGAGTGCCTTTGCTGGGACTCCTGCAACTATGCCATCCGACGGCACCTTGCAACCAACAGCACCTTGCAACTGTGGAATCCTGTAACCCTGGAAACCCTGAAATACTTGGAATGCACCTCGGAATCCTGGACCTGTGAAACAAAGTGGGAACCCTGAAACGTGCTGAAAAACCTTTCAAAAGCCCGTGGAACCCCCTTGGCTGTTGATGCTGGGGAACAACACCTTAAGAAGTGGTGTATCAGATTGTATTAATATATGCTTGAGGACGCACGAAAGGGTGCAGCAAGTACAGTAAAGCTGAGAACAACAAGACGCCTCCTCTGTACAAATAGGTTGAGGGGCTTCGAGATACTCACATGACAAATTGTGTCAACAGGTCCAACAGGTTGCGAAACCACGATGGATTGAAAATTGCAGAGACAACATAAAACGAAACATAACGAAACCAATGCAGCAAAAACGCAAGGCTTTGCAACAAATCCGATATCTCTTTGAGCAAGAAAATCTCGATGGGCTCAGCAGTGACTGGGAAGCAGAGTTCGGTAAACTTTGCAACTTCTTCCAGTATGTCAGTCGATCGCTTCGCTCCAAAGCACGGCAAACTGTGCAAACATGTGCAAGTGAATAGTAGACAGCAAAGAAACCAAAAAAGTCGGCTGGGAATGCAAATGCCGGGTCCAACTCTGCTTGGAAGTTCACCGAAGCCTCATCCCCAAAATTTCCTGGAATGGTTTGGCCCAGCTGTAGCTCATAGATGGCCAGCAAGGTGATGACGAGGTATGTGCTGGTGTAAGCAATATCAAGAACCGCATCCATCATCGCAGCGCCACGGCGCACCCACTTCACAGAGGGCAAACCCAACAAAATGGTTGGATAGATGCTGTTCAGACATAGGAAACCCACAAAAGCCCAAAAACATCCTTCAAACGCATCTGAATGCTTCGGAGCTGAATGAAATGCAAATGACACAAGGCCACCCATGATTTGGAGCTTCCCGAAGGCCTGTAGCATCACGGTGAACAATTGCAGCATTGCGACTTTGAAGCCGTAGAGCCTGCCTTCAATGCCAAAATACTTCTCGTAGAGCAGCTGGGTGGGTTTCAACGGTCTCAACTTGAGATTGGCTGACCGACACCGGCGCAAGTCGCTCAGAAGAACAATCATCAAGGCCAGGTATGGCAAAGAGAAAACAATGGAAGGCAACAGCTGCAAAAGGCTCTCCTCCAACTGCCCTGCAGACTCAGAAGTGGCAACCTCCGGCACCCTCTCATCACTGGGCTCAACTGTCTGCTTGAGAGCAAAAGCATCTCGGATCAGTTTTGGAAGCTTGGAACGGATGAAAGGTGGACTGTACCGCACAAAGTATTGCCCCCCAAGGTACACTGCTGCAAGTAATGAGCTGATCCGAAGCAAAGCAACAACAACGACCACCAATCGCGATTGCTGTGCTGGTCGCCCAGACATAAGCAAGGGATCTACTTGCAAACTGCCCGTCACAAGTCCCACCTGTTCTGCCAAGTGGTGCACATCATCCACTTGATTCTCCAGCTTTGTCAAAGAGGCTTCACGGAAACGGATCGTGGCTAAATAGTGGTTGATCTTGACCACCATCTCGGCACATCTGACACCAGCTTGGACTGAAGCAAAAGAATCGCGAGTACGCACGATCTCAATTTCTCGCAACTCATCATGCTCTGCTCTCGTTTGCAAAAAGCACCACGCACTGAGCATTTTCTCCCAATCGTCGAAGAGTACCTCGCAATACAAGAGATCTAAGATTCGACTGGGTTCACCTTCTCGCAAGACGGCAACTTGTGCCATTGGCACTGTCATCAGTACAGGTCGCAAATCTTGCCGCGATATATGGAACCAGGCTGCTCCTCCAAGAACTCTCGCAGTGGAAGGCACAGATTCTTGTCGAAGTCATCAAGATGATTTCTGGCTTCGATGAAGTGTTCCGTCAAGCTTGTGACTTGAGGCTGGGCAATATCGTCTCTACCCCAATCACCAAAAAGCCTGGACATGTCATTCTGCAAATTCTTTGCGTACAAAGCTTCCGATTCAACTTCAAGCTTCCTTGACAGTGTGTGCATTCTGTTGAGCCGAGCTGTGGTGTAAAAAATGCTGACAATTGCTATTGAGATAACAATCATAAAAATCAACGTGCCAGACACTCCTGTTGACTGAGAAAAGCTATAACTTGCAACGGGCAACAGGCCGAGAACCAGAAGAACCAACAAAAATCGGCTCTCTACCTCTGCCACTGCTTGTGCAAGAATCAGCACACTAAGCTCCAGATTCTGGCGCCAAGCATTTCCCGCAACACAAATCCTCTTGAAAAGGCCCGACCAGCGGTGCCTTTCGCAATAACCGCTCTCAGAAGAGTGAAAAGAATGACATGAAGGATGGCTGCATGGGAACGGTTTGCCTTCATCAAACATCTCCTGTTGACTGCTGTAAGTCTCTGTCTCTGCATCTTCTCCAGCTGATTCGTCACTGCTTGTGGCGCTGGACCTGCCAAACCTCGTTGGCTCAAAGTACACTGAGCTGACATGTGGCAGCTGGCGGGCACTGAGTTGTCGCATGCGTTGCCAGGTGAAACGGAAGTTCCGGGTGCAACGCGCTTTGATGACACCTCCAAAATCAACATGAGCAAATCCAGGGAAGCAGCTTTGCTTTGGCAAACCTTCAATGTTCACCCAAGTGTCCAAGCCGCCTTGTAACCATTTCAGTGACTTGATGGATTGGTGGAGTTCCATCCTCGCTTCGATTGACATCTGGCCACATCCACTGAGATCAATGACTAAACTCTCCAGGTTTCGAGAAGACTGCAAAGCAGAACTGAAGCATCCGAATTCTTCCAAACATGGCAAGTTCATGAACCTGCAGCCACTGGACCGTGGCAGCTGAGAAAAATCAAAATAACAATATCATATCCATGGAATCAAAAAGAAAGCGCAGCAAACAATAAGCTGAAAATCATATTTTTTTCTGGTTCAAGATGAAGAAAAATGTGACTGGAAATTCACAACTCAGCGCACCATAGCTCCAAGTACATGAGGCTCTCCATCTCTCTCAGGGCAACTCCAAGCCCTGCCGCAGTCCTGAAGTCCGAGGAACCTGTGAAGCGCAACTTCAATTGGACCAAAGATTTCAAACACTGCACCGTCGATGTGAACATGTCCAGAGTCTCAAGACCCGAGAATCCCAGATCTAATCGCAAAACGCGCAACTCTGCAGGTAGGCTTTGGATCAGCACGTCAAGCTCATGGTCAGAGAAATTCCGGCATCCAGTCAGTGAAAGCTGCACTATCTTTCTACCAACGTCTGCTTTTACAGCCCTGGCCAGGAGTTCAGTGCATCTTCCTTGAAGGACAAATCCGTACCAGCTGCATAAAGCGAAGTGCGAAGCAAGAGCTTCATCTACTCGGCGGAAATTCGGATCCCCAGCAGGGTACGACTGCAAAAGCTCAAAGTCACAAGTTCCAAGACGAGAAAGAGCTATGCTGTTCAGTATACGAACTTTGTCGATGTTCTGCGTGGCATGAGCTTCCTTGAGCTGTCCAACATTCAAACTCATGATTATGGCTCGGACACCTTCTGGAAAAAGAGAGAACTTAAATTAGAATGAGCCATTTTTGAGAGGTGACATACATACAATGCAAATGGAACAATATGAACAATGGACCATGGACCTTGTCCATTCAATCGATCGTCCAAATGCATAAAACGGTTCTCCAAACAACATCAAAACAGCAAAAGTTTCTTGCAATCCCGCAGCAAGTTTCTTCAATCTTTACCTTCAAGCCCTCTTCCAAAAGATGCAGAGGAAAGTGACGCTCACGAGCTGCTTTGTGGTGCAAGCCGATGATGCCGATCATTCGACTTTCCGCTCCGGCAAGTCCATCAGTAAGCACGTGAGCCTCAGAGATCAACAAGTTTGGAACGGTCGAAACTTTAAACATCACTTGTTACGTTCACCATGGTGCAGAAATGGGGGTTACGGTAAAAGGCGATGGTCTCAACCTTTCGATCAGACCACGCAAAGGAAATGTCCACACAAGGCCACCCCTTCTGTGTCGAGTAGCTTTGTCATATGCGTCAGTGGCTCCCACATCAAGCAGTAAACGTCGTCTGGACCAGTTGCCCTCTCGATGTTCGATCGCCTTGGTCGCTTTTGGGGTGAAAATACCGGAATTGTCTACACCAGTGTCTCCTTCGATCCACTATCTACTGAAGCATTGCCTGCCTTTACGAACATGACCTGGTGTTGCTCCTGCTCGTTATCCCCCATTCACATGTATGCGAATCAACCAAGCGATCATGCTGTTCGGTTGTGTTTCGCATTGAAACAAGCTAGCTGCTAGCTGGACTCAAAACGTATCCCTTCAGGCAGAACTCACGAAAAAAACTCACGTTCATGTCACATTTTTCTCGTTCTATGATGTTTTCTCGCACTTCTCGGAATTTCTAAGGCTGGGGCAATGGCTTCCTCGAAGCAGCACCAAATCCTTCCGAAAGGCGTTCTTGTTGTTGTTGTTGTTGTTGTAAGCGGACGTCAACCTGCTCCTCACCGAAGTGAAGTAGTTAAGACGCCATAGTATGCCATCTGCGAGAATCAAGTTCCCATACTTCTCCAAGCAAAACTCAAAGGAAGCGAAACCTGCCTGAAAAAAAGAAGTAAACACAGTGCGCCAGCTAGCATTCCGCAAGGAATGTTTGTTGATCAAGTACGACTTGCCAAAAAGGTAAAGTCCGTAGCCTCTGCAGACGCCAAACTGCTGCAGCCCAAGCCACGGCTCGCTGATGTCGCTGCACAGCCGCAGCGATCATGGAGCGTGAGTCACGCAACACCTCACCTGCCTGAGCATCGGCTGTCGCATTGAGAACGCGGCAGAGATGAACATCAATCCAACCATCTGGTGGTGTCCAGTCAGGCACCTTGTTGTGAGAAGGGATCCAAGTGCAAACAGTGCCCTGAATCAATAAGCCGCTGATCCGCTGCCAGAAAAGCGGCAAGTCACCCTCCCAACGGCCAGTGCTAATGCCTCGCTGAAGCCGCCGCACCAAAGCCTGATTGTCAATCAAGAGCATCACCGGTCTGTTAGCTGCAGAAGAGGCTAAACAAGCTTGCAGAAGAGCAGCACGCTCACCTGCAGCAGGTGTTTGCTCAAAACCAGTCACGGCACCTTGAACAGTGGTGCCTGAAAGTGTCGAAACCGCCCAGCTAGCTCTTTGCCATCGATCACAGGAAGTAGCTATGATACAACTGCCGTCCAAACCCAAGGTGGGTCGCTGAAGAGGATCGAATTGCTGAATAAAAGTAACCAAAGCAGGATCTGCAACCATGTTGGAAAAAGGCAACACAGGAGGAGCATCCACAAGTGGAACCAGCAAACGACGTTCAGTAGCGCTCCTGAACTCACCATCCCATGGCTGCGCTTGGCAGTGAAAAGTGAGATGTTCTCGATCAGGAGACCGCAATCCACATTCACAACTCAAAGCAGAACCAAAGCGCTCTGTGACCCTGCCATCCACTGCAGCACCAGTCAAAACCCTGCGACTGTAGTAATCCATGCCTAAAGCTGCATTTGCCTGAAAAAGGAAAACCGGCTCCTTGCCGTTTGGCCATCGACCATCCGTTTTGGTGTCTTTAGTCCACAAACCAACGAGCCATGAATGGATAGCGGCCTTTTGCAAGCTTTTCAAAGACATCCACCCAGGTTTCAAAATCCCAGCAGGCGTGTGCCACAGGCCATCGTCAAGTCGCCATTTCCAATCTTTGAGTACTGCTTTCCAGCGAGGAGCAGGCGAGGTAGCTGCAGGCAACCCTTGGGCACGGCGGCATTGCCGATTCCATTCCGCCCGGGCGGCGGTGAACTGGAGCGCAAACATCGGATGTAGTCTTGCAGAACCCAAAGAATTCCAAAAGAGCAGCCGGCTCCTACCTGGAGGAGCCCTTCGACCCCAAAGTGCAGTTTCGATCATAGATGTCCATGTTCGAATGGTTCTTGCACTGAAGTGATGAAAAGCACCGGACCAAGCAAATAAAGATATCACCAACTTATGCACCAATGCAATGCGAGTGCCTAAGTGCTGTGCTGCCAAACGAATTTTGAGACACCGTCGCTGAATGTTGTCACTGACAATATCCGCATCAACACAAGAACTGGGGCGTGACAAATTGTATTGAATGCCAAGCAGTGTGAAAGTATCCGCAGGTACACCTACTAAATCTTTCTTCTTGCGCACCTTGGCAACCAGATGCGGTTTGGTGGCGAAGCTAGCCAATTTGTCAGGGTGAAGTTCGAAGCCGAGAATAGCATCGGCTTGCGCTCCCGCAGTCATGGCGTTGATGACCACTTCAAAACTTTGACAACCTTGTTTCCACATGGTGCGATCGTCCAAATAAATAGCCAAAGAAATCCTTGGTTCCTGCCGTTTGACAAACCTCACCCAAACTGTCATCAAAGCGTTCAGTAGCGCAGGGCTGGCTGGACAGCCTTGCAACAAACCCCGTTGAGCAATAACCGGATGAGGGTGATAAGAACCTTGCCAAGCAAACCAACGACGCTGTTCACTGTAAAAATCAGCGAGTAAATCACAAATTGATGAGGGAGCACCGAACCATCGCCACACTTTAATGGCTGTCTGAGGGCAAACTGAATCAAAACACTTGCGAACATCAGCTTTGCACCCGACCAAATCGACACGAGACTGCTTTGCCGCGCTGACAGCTTCGTAGAAACGTTCATGGACTTCCATGATGCCCTTGCCTGGTAGACCACCAAAAAGTTCGGGCGAAGCCCATTCCGCAATCCAAGGCTGTAATTTTTTCAGAGTGGCACTCATGCAAATACGCCACAGGACAGTGACAATGGCTAAAGGGCGCATGCCACCAGTAGCTTTTGGTAACAAAGCAATTCTAACATCTTTCCACATCGCAGGAACACAGCCATGTCGCAAGCAAGCATCCCAAAGAGCACCGACCTGATCCCAAAAAGCAATGGGAAGATTGCACAAATGGAGAGCTGTCCAGGCATCCATGCCCGGAGCCTTGTCCTTCGCTTTGAGCGCAATCCGAACCAATTCAGAACCACTAACCTGAATACAGTCATCCGGCAATGGATCGCTTGCAGAGCCAATCTGAGAGTACAACTGGTCCCCCAGATTCAAATTCGGAAGCGACCCTGGATTCCAATACCTCTCCCAATCCAATGCTGCGCACTTGGCCCTATCTGCAGGTAGAATGGGGCCATCAAAACTTGCAGTAGGACTGGCGGGCGGCACCTGTTTGACCCACCTGCCTAGTTTGGTGGCATTTTCCTGCACGCTGTCCTTCCACGCCTCCAAGCGTAACTTGGACGCTGCTGTAGCTTCTGCATTTGCCAATTCTAGCACTGCACTAACCAACCTGGGGTCATCCAAAGAGAAAAAAGCCAAAGAATGATGTAAATGAGGGCCATCACGAACCAACTTCTTCTCCAACTCTGGCAACGGGGCCTTTTGGTACTCCACCACTCTTCGTGCGAAGCGTCTGAGCTTGCGCTCTTTCACTGTTTGCAAAGAAGGCGCTTTTGAAGACGGAGGACTGGCAATTTGCATAGCACGACCAGTTTTGCCACGTGCGAGAAGAAGAGATTCTGCGCAGTTGCTAAGTAAGGTCCAAGCAGAGTCCACGTTGCCTGTACTCAATGCATTTCCAAAATCGTCACATACTTCTTCCCAAGCACTTAGCCAAGAAGCTTCAGCGACCTTTGCAGAATGCAAAGGGGCACCAACTGGGAGAGTCCACGGTGTGGATAATGAACCAGGCACATGCAAGTTGTAAACCACCGCGTCATGGTCAGCCACGCCAAGATGTTGCTCCCTACCAGTAATAATTAACCGAGGAGTGCACAAGCCATAGTCAATGACCACACCTGTATAAACACCTGCAGCAGTTCGATGTGTACCACCTAAAACACGATCTCCGCAAACCAGCTCATCACAGGACCGCCACTGTCCAGTAGCCAAAACGTTAGAAATTGGCCAACAATGAATTTCCAAATTGAAGTCACCCATGATCACTGTATCTTCACCACAAGCAGCAACAAACTCGAACAGCGCACCCAGCGCACGGCTGGCAGCTGTGCGATCAGAAGCATGTAAGTAAACATTGATGAGAATCAACGGCCTTTGCTGAGGTCTATAGAGTTTGACGGCCATGGATCTTTCCACAGACACCATGTCGACAGGAAGGGCCAAGGCCTCAGCAGGCCATTTTGTTAGAACCAATGTACCACCTTCCACTACATTTTTCGAATTTCTTCCTTGAGGGCCAGGAAAAAGTTGCCACCCGCGTGCCTTGACGGCACGAGTCACAGCATTCCAGCTGTGATTGTTAACTCTAGTTTCTTGAAGACACAGAACATGTAAATTCTGGAGCTGAGCAAAGTCAAGCACACCACCCAAGCGGCCTCCCAAGGACCGTACATTCATAGTCCCCAACCGCATAGTGCTGTCAGAGCCCGTCATGGGTTCTGATCCACAGCGCCATCCTGCTGCAATCCCAAAATGTCCAAAGCTCGCGAAGCAGCTCGCTGTCTGGCACTTGGAGCCTGAGCCGCAAGAGGCACCAAAATATCCCTCTGGCCCTTTCGAAACTTAGTCCAAACCATTTTACGAGGACACTGACTTCCTGTAAGCCGTCTGATGTTGTTGACACAACGCTTGCAATGCACACAAGCAAAACGCACCGTAAAATTGGCAGGCCACACAATGGCCTCAATCTGATGCGTGCTGTCTGCTGCAGTATCAGTGGTGCGAAATGCTCCAGAGTCGATGATTTCCAAAACTGTGCGGGCACCCTTCTTGAGGTCATCGCTGATGTCTGCATTTTTGAGGCACGCACGCAATCTTTCCACCAACTGCTTTCGTTTGGGCCCTTTGCTGGAAGCATACTGTTCACAAGCAATCTTTGCCAAACGCTTCGCTGTCAAAGCCATACTGCCACAAGTTTTGCAAATGACGTAAGACATTCCAACTCTTTTCTGTTTGCCATTTCCTGTGGCTGGAATGGTAACGAAAGTGGGGTCATGTGCTCCAGCATCGCCACGCTTGAAGCCAAGCAACCTTCGAGCCACTGCAGCTGCACGCACCTGGCGCGTGGCTTTGCTAGCATTCTCCCGTCTGAAGCTGCTGTCCTTGTGGAAGAGCTTGGCATCCGCCTGAGGATGTTTGTCTTCCCTATGCTTGCGGATGACGCTGTACACTTGGCCAGGTTTGAGGTTGTGATCAGCGGACAAGCCAAGTTTGCAAACAGGACACTTCCAGCTATAGACTCCTCCCTTCTTGACCGCAGACAGCGCAGGCAACGTGTTTTTGAAGCCGATTTTCAACTGTTCCTTCTCATCGGGATGCCAAGCATTGATATGAGCTCTCTTCTTGTCAACCCATCCTTTGCACACCCCAGTGGAAAAGTCACACAAAGGGCATGTCCACTCAGTACGCTTAGTGCGTCTGGACGAAGCACTGGCTGCGTCTTGTCCTTCACTGGCTGCACGTGGCGTGCACGGACCCCGACCCGAAGTAGCAGCCGCAGGGGAAGAAGAATTCTTGCGCTGCTCTGACAAAGTAGAGGCGGGCGCGGGGCTAGCACACCTTCCACGTTTATTGTTGCTATGAACCAGTGACGGCAAAGCTGACAATCTGGTGGCACCAACTGAAGTAGCGCCACATTCCGATCCTCCACCTCTGTTGCCCTGCATTGGACCATTTGCGGCCTGAGTCAAAACTTCAGGAGGGAAAGCACCTTCAAGTCGTTCATAGTGCTTTGAACGAAACCACAAAGCGATGGGAGCACCACCCTTGCCACGACCATTGTAAATCTCCGGAACCCCACGAGGCTGGAAGACAATGATCGGGCGATCGTAGTGCACAGCCGCAGCAGAAACTTCAAGAGCACTGCCCCAAGCACCAATCTTTGAGAGCATGGTGAGATAGCTCTCCCATGATTCGCAAGCATTCTCCGCCTCTGTTGGCTCCTTGCCGTCCCACCAGGGCTTGTAACGACCCTGGTGCTTGGTCAGGTGGGTGACAACGCTTGCACGCACATTCCTGGCTGTTTTTCCGCCCAAACTTTGAGCAAGGGCTTCAAAAAGACAGTTGCCGTCAGCAGGGATGCTTTTCACCTTCATATTGTGAGGGGGCTTGGGTTCCCCCGCAACACGCTTGGCCGGAGGACTCTTTTCAGGAGTACTGACAGTTCTTTTTGCCCCAGCGGGTTCTCCAGCATTGTCCATCTTTGCGTCCGACTTGTCCTCGTCCAAATTCTCAGCAGGAACCTTCTCAGCCCCTGCAATAGTCACTGGCTTTTTGACTGGCGTTCCCATGTAGAAAGATTTGCGAGGAGCAGGCGTGGCAATCGCCTGCCATGCATGGCTCTGGTTATAACTGACCCTTCCATTGCTAGCCAGTTTCATGGTATGTGTTCTCTGCCGTCTTTGTCTTGGAGCTTCAACAGCTACAATGACTTTTTCGCCAGCCTGAATTTCAATGAAATCCATATCCTTTTGAGCATTGGCCTGCACCCACCATTCCACTTGTTTGCCCACAGTTTTCCGGGACAACACCTTGAGTTCAGTCAGGCCAGCACGTGTAAGTTCCTGAGTCAAGGTACTAGCCGCCCAATCTCGCGGAACACCAGTGACGCGCCAAGCTCTGGCCTTAGGAGGAGGCTCGGCGCTCCTGGGCTTACGTACTCCCAGTCCATTCCATCCCCGGGCAATGCCCAGGTCACCAGCCATGGACTGAACCTTCTGCAAGTAGCTGGGCCCATCAAGTTCCGAACTTTTCTTGACCCACTCAACATCGCAAGATTCAATCACGGAGTTGTTCCATTGCAAAGGCTCCACAAACCAGGTACTTTTGCCTGAGCAGCCTAGAAGAGCTTTGGCAGCACTTCGCTCAATGCGTAAAAGGCCAGTGATCACTGGCTTGCCTCCGCCTTTCATGCTTTCTTGCTGAAACGCCCACATATCAAAGACTTTGTCCGCAACATGCTCTGGAACATGCCGATGCAACCAAGCCTGCGCGTTTGCCTTTGGCTTGGCCTGGATGCTCTGCCACTCGTTGTTTTGCAAATATTTTGCATCAACACTTAATCTCACTACAACAGTTTCAGGCTGCACTGCAGGAGCCGCTGACACAACGGCAGCTCTCTTGAGTGATGGCCCTTGGCCTTGAAGTGGGATCACAAACGCCTGCCTGGGCTGCACCTTGCCCGAGATCTTTCCTGGCACCATCCGCAAAGGTCGATCCTCCTCAGTCTGCTTGGCCTCTTTCGGCGCTAGCATCACAGCTGTGATGTTGAGCTCTCTTTTGATATCAGGGGAATCGCCTTTCAGCAAAACCTGCAACTCCTCAAGTTGCTCTTCCGAGTTCACTTGCACTGTAGCTGAAATATTTCCAGGCTTATCCAGTGCGACACAAAAGTCATCAAAGCCCAAAATGGGCCCCGTCCAGTCTGACTGACGCAGGCTCCACACCGGCTTAAACGCAGTGTTGGCTCGAACCACTTCAGCAAAGGTCTTGGGCGTTTTGTGGGGCTGCTGCTCTGTGTGTGGCTGTTTTTGGACGTCCGCCTTTTGCTTAGGATGTGGTTTCGAAGTATTCTGCGGGGGCTGAGTAGGAGGAGAAGAAGGGTAAAAACCACCCCCTTGGCCGTAATCCCCCAGACCACCATCACCGCCCTGTTTATTTTTGTTCTTGTTCTTAGTCTTCTTGGGTTTGGCACACCCGCCATGGCCCATCATAGCACTGAGCTGTTGAAGCAAATTCCCACCGCCACCCCCGAGTCCCAACAATTGGAAAAGCTGAGAGAGTAGTTTGAGAATCTCACCTGCTTGTTGCAAATTGAAGCCATTTGCTTGGTTATTGCTTTGTTTCTGTTTCCTTTTGCGAGCTGTTGCTCTGCTTCCTGCACCATTGCCATGCATGGCATGCATCAATGCGTTCCGCTCTTTTGAAGACACAGCCCAAATCTTCTGAAGCAAATCGAAACTTGCAAGCACCACATCTGAACAATTCGTTTCTAAGCACTGCCAAGGCCCATCAGCAATGCATAGACCCGCAGCCACCGCGCGGAGGTTGTCCAGATAGCTGCTAAAGGCGTTGTTGTTGTTGTTGTTGTTGTTGTAAGCGGACGTCAACCTGCTCCTCACCGAAGTGAAGTAGTTAAGACGCCATAGTATGCCATCTGCGAGAATCAAGTTCCCATACTTCTCCAAGCAAAACTCAAAGGAAGCGAAACCTGCCTGAAATAAAAAAGAAGTAAACACAGTGCGCCAGCTAGCATTCCGCAAGGAATGTTTGTTGATCAAGTACGACTTGCCAAAAAGGTAAAGTCCGTAGCCTCTGCAGACGCCAAACTGCTGCAGCCCAAGCCACGGCTCGCTGATGTCGCTGCACAGCCGCAGCGATCATGGAGCGTGAGTCACGCAACACCTCACCTGCCTGAGCATCGGCTGTCGCATTGAGAACGCGGCAGAGATGAACATCAATCCAACCATCTGGTGGTGTCCAGTCAGGCACCTTGTTGTGAGAAGGGATCCAAGTGCAAACAGTGCCCTGAATCAATAAGCCGCTGATCCGCTGCCAGAAAAGCGGCAAGTCACCCTCCCAACGGCCAGTGCTAATGCCTCGCTGAAGCCGCCGCACCAAAGCCTGATTGTCAATCAAGAGCATCACCGGTCTGTTAGCTGCAGAAGAGGCTAAACAAGCTTGCAGAAGAGCAGCACGCTCACCTGCAGCAGGTGTTTGCTCAAAACCAGTCACGGCACCTTGAACAGTGGTGCCTGAAAGTGTCGAAACCGCCCAGCTAGCTCTTTGCCATCGATCACAGGAAGTAGCTATGATACAACTGCCGTCCAAGCCCAAGGTGGGTCGCTGAAGAGGATCGAATTGCTGAATAAAAGTAACCAAAGCAGGATCTGCAACCATGTTGGAAAAAGGCAACACAGGAGGAGCATCCACAAGTGGAACCAGCAAACGACGTTCAGTAGCGCTCCTGAACTCACCATCCCATGGCTGCGCTTGGCAGTGAAAAGTGAGATGTTCTCGATCAGGAGACCGCAATCCACATTCACAACTCAAAGCAGAACCAAAGCGCTCTGTGACCCTGCCATCCACTGCAGCACCAGTCAAAACCCTGCGACTGTAGTAATCCATGCCTAAAGCTGCATTTGCCTGAAAAAGGAAAACCGGCTCCTTGCCGTTTGGCCATCGACCATCCGTTTTGGTGTCTTTAGTCCACAAACCAACGAGCCATGAATGGATAGCGGCCTTTTGCAAGCTTTTCAAAGACATCCACCCAGGTTTCAAAATCCCAGCAGGCGTGTGCCACAGGCCATCGTCAAGTCGCCATTTCCAATCTTTGAGTACTGCTTTCCAGCGAGGAGCAGGCGAGGTAGCTGCAGGCAACCCTTGGGCACGGCGGCATTGCCGATTCCATTCCGCCCGGGCGGCGGTGAACTGGAGCGCAAACATCGGATGTAGTCTTGCAGAACCCAAAGAATTCCAAAAGAGCAGCCGGCTCCTACCTGGAGGAGCCCTTCGACCCCAAAGTGCAGTTTCGATCATAGATGTCCATGTTCGAATGGTTCTTGCACTGAAGTGATGAAAAGCACCGGACCAAGCAAATAAAGATATCACCAACTTATGCACCAATGCAATGCGAGTGCCTAAGTGCTGTGCTGCCAAACGAATTTTGAGACACCGTCGCTGAATGTTGTCACTGACAATATCCGCATCAACACAAGAACTGGGGCGTGACAAATTGTATTGAATGCCAAGCAGTGTGAAAGTATCCGCAGGTACACCTACTAAATCTTTCTTCTTGCGCACCTTGGCAACCAGATGCGGTTTGGTGGCGAAGCTAGCCAATTTGTCAGGGTGAAGTTCGAAGCCGAGAATAGCATCGGCTTGCGCTCCCGCAGTCATGGCGTTGATGACCACTTCAAAACTTTGACAACCTTGTTTCCACATGGTGCGATCGTCCAAATAAATAGCCAAAGAAATCCTTGGTTCCTGCCGTTTGACAAACCTCACCCAAACTGTCATCAAAGCGTTCAGTAGCGCAGGGCTGGCTGGACAGCCTTGCAACAAACCCCGTTGAGCAATAACCGGATGAGGGTGATAAGAACCTTGCCAAGCAAACCAACGACGCTGTTCACTGTAAAAATCAGCGAGTAAATCACAAATTGATGAGGGAGCACCGAACCATCGCCACACTTTAATGGCTGTCTGAGGGCAAACTGAATCAAAACACTTGCGAACATCAGCTTTGCACCCGACCAAATCGACACGAGACTGCTTTGCCGCGCTGACAGCTTCGTAGAAACGTTCATGGACTTCCATGATGCCCTTGCCTGGTAGACCACCAAAAAGTTCGGGCGAAGCCCATTCCGCAATCCAAGGCTGTAATTTTTTCAGAGTGGCACTCATGCAAATACGCCACAGGACAGTGACAATGGCTAAAGGGCGCATGCCACCAGTAGCTTTTGGTAACAAAGCAATTCTAACATCTTTCCACATCGCAGGAACACAGCCATGTCGCAAGCAAGCATCCCAAAGAGCACCGACCTGATCCCAAAAAGCAATGGGAAGATTGCACAAATGGAGAGCTGTCCAGGCATCCATGCCCGGAGCCTTGTCCTTCGCTTTGAGCGCAATCCGAACCAATTCAGAACCACTAACCTGAATACAGTCATCCGGCAATGGATCGCTTGCAGAGCCAATCTGAGAGTACAACTGGTCCCCCAGATTCAAATTCGGAAGCGACCCTGGATTCCAATACCTCTCCCAATCCAATGCTGCGCACTTGGCCCTATCTGCAGGTAGAATGGGGCCATCAAAACTTGCAGTAGGACTGGCGGGCGGCACCTGTTTGACCCACCTGCCTAGTTTGGTGGCATTTTCCTGCACGCTGTCCTTCCACGCCTCCAAGCGTAACTTGGACGCTGCTGTAGCTTCTGCATTTGCCAATTCTAGCACTGCACTAACCAACCTGGGGTCATCCAAAGAGAAAAAAGCCAAAGAATGATGTAAATGAGGGCCATCACGAACCAACTTCTTCTCCAACTCTGGCAACGGGGCCTTTTGGTACTCCACCACTCTTCGTGCGAAGCGTCTGAGCTTGCGCTCTTTCACTGTTTGCAAAGAAGGCGCTTTTGAAGACGGAGGACTGGCAATTTGCTGCGGGCCCTGGCGCATAGCACGACCAGTTTTGCCACGTGCGAGAAGAAGAGATTCTGCGCAGTTGCTAAGTAAGGTCCAAGCAGAGTCCACGTTGCCTGTACTCAATGCATTTCCAAAATCGTCACATACTTCTTCCCAAGCACTTAGCCAAGAAGCTTCAGCAACCTTTTCAGAATGCAAAGGGGCACCAACTGGGAGAGTCCACGGTGTGGATAATGAACCAGGCACATGCAAGTTGTAAACCACCGCGTCATGGTCAGCCACGCCAAGATGTTGCTCCCTACCAGTAATAATTAACCGAGGAGTGCACAAGCCATAGTCAATGACCACACCTGTATAAACACCTGCAGCAGTTCGATGTGTACCACCTAAAACACGATCTCCGCAAACCAGCTCATCACAGGACCGCCACTGTCCAGTAGCCAAAACGTTAGAAATTGGCCAACAATGAATTTCCAAATTGAAGTCACCCATGATCACTGTATCTTCACCACAAGTAGCAACAAACTCGAACAGCGCACCCAGCGCACGGCTGGCAGCTGTGCGATCTGAAGCATGTAAGTAAACATTGATGAGAATCAACGGCCTTTGCTGAGGTCTATAGAGTTTGACGGCCATGGATCTTTCCACAGACACCATGTCGACAGGAAGGGCCAAGGCCTCAGCAGGCCACTTTGTTAGAACCAATGTACCACCTTCCACTACATTTTTCGAATTTCTTCCTTGAGGGCCAGGAAAAAGTTGCCACCCGCGTGCCTTGACGGCACGAGTCACAGCATTCCAGCTGTGATTGTTAACTCTAGTTTCTTGAAGACACAGAACATGTAAATTCTGGAGCTGAGCAAAGTCAAGCACACCACCCAAGCGGCCTCCCAAGGACCGTACATTCATAGTCCCCAACCGCATAGTGCTGTCAGAGCCCGTCATGGGTTCTGATCCACAGCGCCATCCTGCTGCAATCCCAAAATGTCCAAAGCTCGCGAAGCAGCTCGCTGTCTGGCACTTGGAGCCTGAGCCGCAAGAGGCACCAAAATATCCCTCTGGCCCTTTCGAAACTTAGTCCAAACCATTTTACGAGGACACTGACTTCCTGTAAGCCGTCTGATGTTGTTGACACAACGCTTGCAATGCACACAAGCAAAACGCACCGTAAAATTGGCAGGCCACACAATGGCCTCAATCTGATGCGTGCTGTCTGCTGCAGTATCAGTGGTGCGAAATGCTCCAGAGTCGATGATTTCCAAAACTGTGCGGGCACCCTTCTTGAGGTCATCGCTGATGTCTGCATTTTTGAGGCACGCACGCAATCTTTCCACCAACTGCTTTCGTTTGGGCCCTTTGCTGGAAGCATACTGTTCACAAGCAATCTTTGCCAAACGCTTCGCTGTCAAAGCCATACTGCCACAAGTTTTGCAAATGACGTAAGACATTCCAACTCTTTTCTGTTTGCCATTTCCTGTGGCTGGAATGGTAACGAAAGTGGGGTCATGTGCTCCAGCATCGCCACGCTTGAAGCCAAGCAACCTTCGAGCCACTGCAGCTGCACGCACCTGGCGCGTGGCTTTGCTAGCATTCTCCCGTCTGAAGCTGCTGTCCTTGTGGAAGAGCTTGGCATCCGCCTGAGGATGTTTGTCTTCCCTATGCTTGCGGATGACGCTGTACACTTGGCCAGGTTTGAGGTTGTGATCAGCGGACAAGCCAAGTTTGCAAACAGGACACTTCCAGCTATAGACTCCTCCCTTCTTGACCGCAGACAGCGCAGGCAACGTGTTTTTGAAGCCGATTTTCAACTGTTCCTTCTCATCGGGATGCCAAGCATTGATATGAGCTCTCTTCTTGTCAACCCATCCTTTGCACACCCCAGTGGAAAAGTCACACAAAGGGCATGTCCACTCAGTACGCTTAGTGCGTCTGGACGAAGCACTGGCTGCGTCTTGTCCTTCACTGGCTGCACGTGGCGTGCACGGACCCCGACCCGAAGTAGCAGCCGCAGGGGAAGAAGAATTCTTGCGCTGCTCTGACAAAGTAGAGGCGGGCGCGGGGCTAGCACACCTTCCACGTTTATTGTTGCTATGAACCAGTGACGGCAAAGCTGACAATCTGGTGGCACCAACTGAAGTAGCGCCACATTCCGATCCTCCACCTCTGTTGCCCTGCATTGGACCATTTGCGGCCTGAGTCAAAACTTCAGGAGGGAAAGCACCTTCAAGTCGTTCATAGTGCTTTGAACGAAACCACAAAGCGATGGGAGCACCACCCTTGCCACGACCATTGTAAATCTCCGGAACCCCACGAGGCTGGAAGACAATGATCGGGCGATCGTAGTGCACAGCCGCAGCAGAAACTTCAAGAGCACTGCCCCAAGCACCAATCTTTGAGAGCATGGTGAGATAGCTCTCCCATGATTCGCAAGCATTCTCCGCCTCTGTTGGCTCCTTGCCGTCCCACCAGGGCTTGTAACGACCCTGGTGCTTGGTCAGGTGGGTGACAACGCTTGCACGCACATTCCTGGCTGTTTTTCCGCCCAAACTTTGAGCAAGGGCTTCAAAAAGACAGTTGCCGTCAGCAGGGATGCTTTTCACCTTCATATTGTGAGGGGGCTTGGGTTCCCCCGCAACACGCTTGGCCGGAGGACTCTTTTCAGGAGTACTGACAGTTCTTTTTGCCCCAGCGGGTTCTCCAGCATTGTCCATCTTTGCGTCCGACTTGTCCTCGTCCAAATTCTCAGCAGGAACCTTCTCAGCCCCTGCAATAGTCACTGGCTTTTTGACTGGCGTTCCCATGTAGAAAGATTTGCGAGGAGCAGGCGTGGCAATCGCCTGCCATGCATGGCTCTGGTTATAACTGACCCTTCCATTGCTAGCCAGTTTCATGGTATGTGTTCTCTGCCGTCTTTGTCTTGGAGCTTCAACAGCTACAATGACTTTTTCGCCAGCCTGAATTTCAATGAAATCCATATCCTTTTGAGCATTGGCCTGCACCCACCATTCCACTTGTTTGCCCACAGTTTTCCGGGACAACACCTTGAGTTCAGTCAGGCCAGCACGTGTAAGTTCCTGAGTCAAGGTACTAGCCGCCCAATCTCGCGGAACACCAGTGACGCGCCAAGCTCTGGCCTTAGGAGGAGGCTCGGCGCTCCTGGGCTTACGTACTCCCAGTCCATTCCATCCCCGGGCAATGCCCAGGTCACCAGCCATGGACTGAACCTTCTGCAAGTAGCTGGGCCCATCAAGTTCCGAACTTTTCTTGACCCACTCAACATCGCAAGATTCAATCACGGAGTTGTTCCATTGCAAAGGCTCCACAAACCAGGTACTTTTGCCTGAGCAGCCTAGAAGAGCTTTGGCAGCACTTCGCTCAATGCGTAAAAGGCCAGTGATCACTGGCTTGCCTCCGCCTTTCATGCTTTCTTGCTGAAACGCCCACATATCAAAGACTTTGTCCGCAACATGCTCTGGAACATGCCGATGCAACCAAGCCTGCGCGTTTGCCTTTGGCTTGGCCTGGATGCTCTGCCACTCGTTGTTTTGCAAATATTTTGCATCAACACTTAATCTCACTACAACAGTTTCAGGCTGCACTGCAGGAGCCGCTGACACAACGGCAGCTCTCTTGAGTGATGGCCCTTGGCCTTGAAGTGGGATCACAAACGCCTGCCTGGGCTGCACCTTGCCCGAGATCTTTCCTGGCACCATCCGCAAAGGTCGATCCTCCTCAGTCTGCTTGGCCTCTTTCGGCGCTAGCATCACAGCTGTGATGTTGAGCTCTCTTTTGATATCAGGGGAATCGCCTTTCAGCAAAACCTGCAACTCCTCAAGTTGCTCTTCCGAGTTCACTTGCACTGTAGCTGAAATATTTCCAGGCTTATCCAGTGCGACACAAAAGTCATCAAAGCCCAAAATGGGCCCCGTCCAGTCTGACTGACGCAGGCTCCACACCGGCTTAAACGCAGTGTTGGCTCGAACCACTTCAGCAAAGGTCTTGGGCGTTTTGTGGGGCTGCTGCTCTGTGTGTGGCTGTTTTTGGACGTCCGCCTTTTGCTTAGGATGTGGTTTCGAAGTATTCTGCGGGGGCTGAGTAGGAGGAGAAGAAGGGTAAAAACCACCCCCTTGGCCGTAATCCCCCAGACCACCATCACCGCCCTGTTTATTTTTGTTCTTGTTCTTAGTCTTCTTGGGTTTGGCACACCCGCCATGGCCCATCATAGCACTGAGCTGTTGAAGCAAATTCCCACCGCCACCCCCGAGTCCCAACAATTGGAAAAGCTGAGAGAGTAGTTTGAGAATCTCACCTGCTTGTTGCAAATTGAAGCCATTTGCTTGGTTATTGCTTTGTTTCTGTTTCCTTTTGCGAGCTGTTGCTCTGCTTCCTGCACCATTGCCATGCATGGCATGCATCAATGCGTTCCGCTCTTTTGAAGACACAGCCCAAATCTTCTGAAGCAAATCGAAACTTGCAAGCACCACATCTGAACAATTCGTTTCTAAGCACTGCCAAGGCCCATCAGCAATGCATAGACCCGCAGCCACCACGAAAGGCGTTCCAGCTGAATCCAGCACCAAAAGAACTCCCTCAGACATCTGCATAGCTCTGTAGAATGAAGTGCTGCGTGGATTGCTTTTGATATCCTCTTCCACGCAGTGCTGGTTATTGGCATATGCACAGACCCAGTAGAATGTACTACTTGAGAGTTCTCGCACCAGAGCATGCTGCTCCAGGCAGGCCAGAAACTTACAAACAGGCTCCTCACAGATCTGCCCAACACAAAATTGGACGTGCTTCAATGCAATAGATTGACTTTCATCTATCATTACGCTCGATGTTCATGTCTTTTTGATACAGCATCCTATTGAGGGTCCGAAATGAACAAGTCCAAAACTCAACCAAGGCTTCTAGGGGAATGTGAATTATTAGCAGAAAAAGAAATTTGTTGCTGACAGACAATGCAATAGCACGGTCTCAAACAACCTTGAGAGTTTGCCTATCCAAGGCTCGATCCAAGCATGTGACACAAACCAATGAGGTCTCTGCACTTGAATCGCCATGATCTCAACCATGCTGCAGCCCTTTTTCGCATAGCCCTCCTGGGATTCTGCATAATGGGGCCAATTAAAAAAAGAAAAACGGTAGATTCTTCAAATTGGAAAATGTTGTCACATCATCAACAAATCCAGGCTTCGGTGGCTGGTTTGATGATCCAATGATTCGCTTGATACAAGTTGAAGGTCTCAAACTGCAGCCTTGTCCCACGCTGTTCTCCGAACGTTTCGCACCATCTGTCAGCCATCTTGGAGATGAAAACAACGATCTTTGCCAATTGCTCGCGAGTGATCCCTCGCTCTGCAGTATCTTCGATGCAGAAAGGCTCCTTCGACAGGTCCACCAACAAATGCAGCAAATGAAATTGGAATGGAATTCAAAAAGCATTGTGCAGTACCCTCAAAAGGTGCAATCATGGGAATCATGGGCCTGCAATCTCTGAATTTCAAACGATTGACTTTTAAATACGGTTTCTCTTTATTCTATTTGATCCTATTGGTTATATTGCCTTTATTTCACATGGTCTCAAGGAGACGCCGCTGAAGTTTCTCTTTATTCTATTGACAACAGAGCCTTTGTTTCACATGGTCTCAATGCACAAAGGCGCCTGTTCAGTGGCCGACTGTTCCCCCACTATCAAGTAGATCTCACAAGCCACCAGTTCAAAATGCGTTTAAACCACTGAATCCCAAAACAAAAAAATGAATCGGTCCATCACACTGCTGCACTTGTTGCAATTGGTACTTGAGAGCAGGCGGAGGCGGACGAAAGGTAGTGTAGTGGGAGAAGAGTGGTGTCAAAATGCTGCGCCCCTAAGATGATACACCAAAAACGTTTTTGCGCAGTCTAAGATGATTTTATCCACAGCATGACTGCATGATACGGTGTCTTGTGCAGCGTGAAATGATGCACGAAAAGGGGTTTATTTTAAACCCCTTTTTAAGACCCCTTGCAGCAACTGTTATTGAGGCTGAAGCAAACCAATTATGCGGGACATCTCCCTCATGGAGAGTGTGCCTCTACTGTGGCGGACCGTGACCGCGTCACCCGTGGGAATTGAACCCTTGACCATTTTAGAGGGGGGGGCCGTGCCATTGACGGTTGGCATCGATTTTGCGGCACCACTTCTTGTGCATGTAGGCAGGGTGGGCTGGGTTAAGGTGTCTCGACCCATGTAGCTGTAACCTGCAACTCTCTTTATACTGGCAATACTGCATGGGATTTATCTCCGGCTCCATCGGCCTCATCGGCTCCATCGGCCTCATCGGCTCCAGCGGCTCCATCGGCCTCATCGGCTCCATCGGCCTCATCGGCCTCATCGGCTCCAGCGGCTCCAGCGGCCCCATCGGCTCCAAGCGGCTCCATCGGCCTCATCGGCTCCATCGGCTCTAGCGGCTCCATCGGCCTCATCGGCTCCATCGGCCTCATCGGCTCCATCGGCCTCATCGGCCTCATCGGCTCCAGCGGCTCCAGCGGCTCCATCGGCTCCAGCGGCTCCATCGGCCTCATCGGCTCCAGCGGCTCCATCGGCTTCATCGGCTCCATCGGCCTCATCGGTGTCATCGGCTCCAGCGGCTCCAGCGGCTCCATCGGCCTCATCGGCCTCATCGGCCTCATCGGCCTGCATCGGCCTCAACGGCTCCATCGGCCTCATCGGCTCCATCGGCCTCATCGGCCTCATCGGCTCCAGCGGCCTCATCGGCTCAAGGGGCCTCATCGGCTCCATCGGCCTCATCGGCTCCATCGGCCTCGTCGGCTCAATTGGCCTCATCGGCTCCATCGGCCTCATCGGCTCCATCGGCCTCATCGGCTCCATCGGCTTCATCGGCTCCATCGGCCTCATCGGCTCCAGCGGCTCCATCGGCCTCATCGGCTCCAGCGGCTCCGTCGGCTCCAGCGGCCTCATCGGCTCCATCGGCCTCATCGGCCTCATCGGCTTCATCGGCATGTCTTTCTGGAAAGCCTATTACGGCCCGAAGCAGGTGGAATCAGTTGCGTCCATTTTGCGCCTATTGTTTGCTTTGCTGCCTTTTGATTAGTATTGGTCCATAGCCTCTTGGCTTGCGATAAAACATAACGTCGAGAATTCTACGTTTTCCACGGGCTGGCCCCCCAATACCCCCTATGATTGTGCTGAAGCACGGAGAACTCAGGTAGCTGACGCTACCTTTCGTGACTTGTTGGCATTTAGTTTCTAATCGTGATTTGCCACTGGCTGCGGAGGACCTGGCATGGTCTGCATTACCTATCGAAAAAAGAAACAAAGCTGCAGGTTTCTCTCCTGGTTGGTGATCTCTGAGTAGTTTGTCAAGACTAAAGTGCTGTGGCGGGTTGCCTCCACAATGTCATCGCACTGTAGCTGGCAGACCCCACTTGACAGCAACTTGTTCCCATGCCATGGGCTGTCTGGCAAACGCTCACGGAGCAGTAAAATAATGTCAGCAGCGGTGCTCGAAGCAGTCAGTTTGATATCAAAGTAACCTTGTCCAGGAATATCCACAGAGACCGACATGAGGCAGCGAATCCTTTGCGCTATCCAGCGGCACGAATTAGGTGCAGTCTGTAACAATACACAGATTTGTCGATGGTTTATTTATCATTTATCATTGACTTTCTTTTGCGCAACATGAGATTTGGCTGCTTTATTCTCAATGCGCTTGGCTACCCAGGGTTTCATGTCAAGGTGAGTGGCACCGCAGAATGCAGATGCGGCACAGGTCCGTCTTGAGAGGAAGCCACCAAGACACAAAATGGGCATCACGTCCAAAACAACCAAGTCAAGATGGCTGACACAGACCCTTCAAAATCTTCCAAAGCAAGCTAGGTCCAAAATCGTCCAAAATCGCCGTAGATCTTCAGATTCGATCTATTTCAACGCACCATCGGTGCAAATCTGAAAGCTTCTGAAAGCTTCAATATGCTTGGTTTCCCAGCTCTTCCAGGACCGCGAAGTCCTGCATCAAGTCCCAGACGTATTACACCAATGGACTGGAACCCTCCAAGATTCGCCAAGTTCCAAGACTCGGTCCCTTCCAAAACCTCTAATTTCAACCATCGTGTAACCACAGCTGAGGCGGCGTCCTCCATGCACCGTGGCTGCAAGATGCACCTTTCCATCCGGTGCTCACGGGGTCGGACTGGGGGAAATCAGAAGACAAAGGCAATGGGCAATGGGCTCGCAAGTGAAATTTGGGCGCTCACAAAGTGGGAAAGTCATCTCTGAATCATCTCTGAATCTCCAAATGTACAGCACTGGAGAAATCTGGAGAATGTATTAAGGAGAAATTCCACGTACATCACGCAAAGACAAAAATATATACATCAAAAAGACATTCAAAAAGATGGCCCAAAGGTGTTGGATGGTGTTGGGTTGGAACTGGCGACCCATCGTGCTACTCCACCTGGCGACCCAGGTCTTCGGAGCTTCCGAAATATTTTTTCGATGCCAAAATGTCGACATCGAAATTCCAAGTTTCGAAAATCCACCAAGTCTTCAAATCTTCAAGTCCAACTCCAGTCAGGTTTAAGTTTTAGATTCTTTAGCCTCAATTTAAAAAAAAATGAATCCAAACCCTATGGAATTCTCCAGCTCCACTCGCCTCGCTATCCAATTTAGTAGCTCCACGAGTCGCCTGGCAGTGAGCCGACTGCGGATGAACATCACCCTCCCAAAAAGACGAGAAAAAACAGGACAAAATTCGAATAAGTTGGCGCCCAGGTCATGAGTTCGCTTTCAACCAAGGACGATTTTGGGTCAGAAAACTGGCTCAGTGGGGTCAGTTTCTCAACTTGAAGGTGTTGAACATCACAAGCTGTGGCTAACCTGAGTGACAGCTTGCACTGTATCATCATGAACTCAAACTTGCCGACAGTAGACACAGAAGGAATGGGCAAATATCTCTGTCAAGTTTTCCTTCGGTGACGCCTTGCTGTGTGGTTTTCAGCCGGACCATCTCAGCTCGTCTCGCTGCCTCGCTGCATTGTTGGTCATGGTTAGGTGGATCACTGCACAGATTTTCATGCACTTCCCGGTTGATGGACCCCGTCGTGGATCGCATTTCATGTAAAAACGAAGACAGACCAACAGCCGTGGTGCGAAGTATTCTGATAAAATGGCATGCTGATGATGTTGTGGTCACCACCAGTCTTGCCATTCATTCAAGCAAATCAAATAGCTGAACTGAGTCGCTTGATTTTGTCGCCGCCTTGGGCCCTAGTAGGCCGTTTCAGCTAAGCCTAAACTGCTCCCATGAATCTAAGTAACCCAGACCACGAACAAACAATTGGTACTAATACTATACTATAGTCACTTCTGGATCGAAGTTGATCCAAGTAGCATTTCTTTCCCATGCGAAAAACTGGAAACTGCGAAAAACTCATCCACTGAAAATGGCGGAAACCCAACCCTTTTTCCACGACTTTCCCAGCTGGCGCCTGGGGCGCCTTGTCAAGCGCGCACTCCGCCGAGTAGCTCTGCCTGACCGGGTGCGTAAGCACAGAGAACTGACTGAAACACAGGTGTACACTGGACACCAAGGATTCTAAAAATCATGCATTTCAAGTTGAAGGGGAACCAGCATCAATTGACATGGTCAGCCGGGCCCGCCTTTCATGCTCGGATATCTGTTTGGTCACATGGGGGCTCCAGCGTTTCTTCCCTTTTTGCTCGAGACTCTGTTGTTCTCTTGGTGGAAGCCTTCCAGTATCGCAGCGCCATCTTGAACCCCAAAGAATAATGAGATTAAATGAGCTTCAAAGATTTTCAAAGATTTTCAAAGTAGAGGCAAGTTGGAACCCAGAAAATCCCAGAAAATCCCAGACATCCCAGACATCATCCCAGCCATTAATGGATTACAACCCGCCCCTCAGCAGGCATCAAAACAGCACCTTGGACCTCGGTGACCCAACGCTCCAGTTTACGCGTCGGAAAAAAAGCATCTAAAATCATCAAACAATACGAAACATATACGAAACATACGAAACATATGGGAGGTTATGAATCTACATTGGGGGTTGAAACGGGGTGAAGTGTGGAATCTTATTACTTAAATGATCTTGAATGGGTGTGTCATCTATATGTAGAGACGATCCTTAGCCTCATGACCTCAACAAACCCTTGCACCTATACGTGGTGGGTAGACCCCGACCACAAGCCGATCCCAGGCAAGGCGCTCCATCATTTTCGCGCCATCAGTGGCCTATGCGACGCACCTTATAGCTCGGACACTCTGTGCAGCTGCGAGCACGGGCAGGGCAGTGCAGGGCAGTATCGTCAGACGATACTTCCAACGCCACAACCCGAGAGTCTGTGGTGTCATGCTGCAGATCAGCAACCAGAAAGTAAAATTGCCGCAATTGGCGTATTCTCCGGCTCCATTCATCAATGCTGTTTCTCAAGGACTTCAATCTGTCCCACACCACAGTGGGTCGCTGGTGATTAATCCAGACTGCCAGGCGGTCAACCAGGCCATTCCAGTGTATCAGCCAGTCTTCAAATGGGGAATGCGTCTTCTGCTTGTTGCGACGCACCTTATAGCTGAACAAATTGCCGGCAACTCGCTGAGATCATTGCCCCACAGGTAAAGCTCTTGCAGACTTCCGAGCCCTGAAAACATATTGGCCCAGACTTCAGCGGGTAAGTCGCCGAGTTTGTTGTCACCCAGGTTGAGCAACCTCAAGTTGTCGAGCCCTGCAAACAGATGATCCCAGACTTCGACAGGTAACTCGCCGAGTTTGTTGTCACCCAGGTTGAGCAACCTCAAGTTGTCGAGCCCTGCAAACAGATGATCCCAGACTTCGACAGGTAACTCGCCGAGTTTGTTGTCACCCAGGTTGAGCAACCTCAAGTTGTCGAGCCCTGCAAACAGATGATCCCAGACTTCGACAGGTAACTCGCCGAGTTTGTTGTCACCCAGGTTGAGCCACTGCAAGCTGCTGAGACCTGAGAAGACTTCAGCAGGCAACTCGCTGAGTTTGTTGTACCCCAGGTCGAGCTCCTGCAACTTGCTGAGCCCTGCAAACAGATTGACCGGCAACTTGCCAAGATTGTTGCCGTACAGGCGCAGCTCCATGATTTTCGCGCCATCAGTGGCCGAAGCAAAATATAGCTGAACAAATTGCGGGCAACTCGCTGAGATCATTGCCGTTTAGCCAAAGGTCCCGCAGGCTTCCGAGCCCTGAAAACATATTGGCCCAGACTTCAGCGGGTAACTCGCCGAGTTTGTTGTCATCCAGCAAGAGCAACCGCAAGTTGCCGAGCCCCGTAAACAGATGATCCCAGACTTCAGGAGGCAACTCGTTCAGCCTGCACCCATCGAGGGCAAGTTTTTGCAGGTTGCCCAGCGTGGAAAAGGCTTCAGCATGCAACTTACTGAGATCGTTTCCGCCCAAGGCAAGCTCCTGCAAGTGGCTGAGCCCTGCAAACAATTTGGACCAGACTTTAGAAGGCAACTCGCCGAGTTTGTTGGAACTCAGGCTCAGCTGCTGCAAGTTGCTAAGACCTGCGAAGAGATGGGCCCACACTTCGGCAGGCAACTTGCTGAGCTTGTTGGCCCTCAGGTTGAGCTTCTGCAAATTGCCGAGCCCTGAGAAGACTTCAGAACTCAGGTCACTGAGCAAGTTATGCGATAGGTCCAAGTCCTTCAAGTCACTGAGCGCTGCAAAGCCTCCCACAGGCAATGCACTGAGCTCGTTGCTATTCAGGTCGAGCTCCTGCAGGTTGCTGAGTCCTGAAAAGACTTCAGCAGGCAACTCGCTGAGATCGTTGCCATGCAGGTCAAGCTCCTGCAAGTTGATGAGCCCGGAAAAAACTTCAGCAGGCAACTCGCTGAGTTTCATGGACCCCAGGTCCAGCTCCTGGAGTTTGCTGAGACCTGAGAAGACTTCAGCAGGCAAATCGCTGAGCTTGTTAAAATGCAGGTCCAGCTCCTGCAAGTTGATGAGCCCGGAAAAAACTTCAGCAGGCAACTCGTTGAGCTCGTTCGACCCCAGGTCCAGCGCCTGGAGTTTGCTGAGACCTGAGAAGACTTCAGCAGGCAACTCGCTGAGATCGTTGCGATGCAGGTCAAGCTCCTGCAAGTTGATGAGCCCGGAAAAAACTTCAGCAGGCAACTCGTTGAGCTCGTTCGACCCCAGGTCCAGCTCCTGGAGTTTGCTGAGACCTGAGAAGACTTCAGCAGGCAACTCGCTGAGTTTGTTCCAGTGCAGGTCCAGCTCCTGCAAGTTGATGAGCCCGGAAAAAACTTCAGCAGGCAACTCGCTGAGTTTCATGGACCCCAGGTCCAGCTCCTGGAGTTTGCTGAGACCTGAGAAGACTTCAGCAGGCAAATCGCTGAGCTTGTTAAAATGCAGGTCCAGCTCCTGCAAGTTGATGAGCCCGGAAAAAACTTCAGCAGGCAACTCGTTGAGCTCGTTCGACCCCAGGTCCAGCTCCTGGAGTTTGCTGAGACCTGAGAAGACTTCAGCAGGCAACTCGCTGAGATCGTTGCGATGCAGGTCAAGCTCCTGCAAGTTGATGAGCCCGGAAAAAACTTCAGCAGGCAACTCACTGAGTCTGTTCCAACCCAGGTCCAGCTCCTGGAGCTTGCCGAGCCCGGAAAAGACTTCGGCAGGTAGCTCACTGAGAGTGTTCCGACTCAGGTCCAGCTCCTGGAGGTTGTTGAGCCCTGAAAAGATTCCGCCTGTCAAATCAGCCAGCTTATTGTAAGAAAGGTCGAGGGTCCGCAACAAAGGAGTCTTATCAAAGATGTGATTTGGCAGCGAGGTCAACTTGTTTTCGCTCAAATCGAGAACTTGTAGCCGCGGGCTGTGCTGCAAAAGCTCTTGAGACAGCACGCTCAGCTCGTTTCCACCAACGATGCGATTGAGCTTCTCATCAGATTTACCCCCCAACAACAATTGCTGCAGAGCTGGCATGGGGTGCAGCAAGTCTCTTGGCAATGCGTTCAAACGATTTTGGCTGAGGGACAAGATTCTCAAACTTGACAAGCCGGCAAACGTGTCTGACTCCACCTGTTGCAAACCCAAGCGGCCCAGGTCCAAGAGTTGCAGGCTCTCCAACGGGGAGAACACATTTTGAGGCAAAACAGACAACCGATTCCCAGAGAGCGACAACCGTTGCAAGCCCCTTGAAGAGGTGAAGGCATCGTCTGCAACACTTGTGATGCTTTGCTCGTTCAAACTCACATCTTTGAGGCGAAGAACGCCTACAAGGTTGCAGCTCGCAAGGTGTTTTGCACCATCTTCTTTTTGCAGACAGCGACACGGAAAGCATCCGAAATCAGTCGTGTCAATCGGGTAGAAGTGCGTTGAAAGCAATAGAGCAATGATCGTGACAAGCAAACAGGGCGAATACCTAAGCAGTGCTTGCAAGGAGAAATATAAAGAACTCGAGTTCATCCATCAAAGCCCGATGGTACGAAAGGAGGGGGGCATTCCGGCACAGCACAAACTCACGCCATGAAACAGAAACCCAATCTCAGGGGGATTGATGTTGAAGACATAGGTATCATAGGTATCCAATTTTTACTTCGCAAATGCCTGTGGTGTGACTCCTGGAACTATGCCATCCGACGGCACCTTGCAACCAACAGCACCTTGCAACTGTGAACCTTGCAACTGTGGAACCCTGGAACTCCTGACATACTTGGAATGAACCTCGGAATCCTGGACCTGTGAAACTCCTAAGAAGTGGGAACCCTGAAACGTACTGAACAACCTTTCAAAAGCCCGTGGAACCCCCTTGGCTGCTGATGCTGGGGAACAACAACTTAAGAAGTGGTGTATCAGATTGTACTAGTATGCTTTGGGATGCACAAAAGGGTGCAGAAGTAAAGCTGAGAACAACAAAACGCCTCCTCCTCTTGGCAGCTATCTGGACAACCTCCGCGCGGTGGCTGCGGGTCTATGCATTGCTGATGGGCCTTGGCAGTGCTTAGAAACGAATTGTTCAGATGTGGTGCTTGCAAGTTTCGATTTGCTTCAGAAGATTTGGGCTGTGTCTTCAAAAGAGCGGAACGCATTGATGCATGCCATGCATGGCAATGGTGCAGGAAGCAGAGCAACAGCTCGCAAAAGGAAACAGAAACAAAGCAATAACCAAGCAAATGGCTTCAATTTGCAACAAGCAGGTGAGATTCTCAAACTACTCTCTCAGCTTTTCCAATTGTTGGGACTCGGGGGTGGCGGTGGGAATTTGCTTCAACAGCTCAGTGCTATGATGGGCCATGGCGGGTGTGCCAAACCCAAGAAGACTAAGAACAAGAACAAAAATAAACAGGGCGGTGATGGTGGTCTGGGGGATTACGGCCAAGGGGGTGGTTTTTACCCTTCTTCTCCTCCTACTCAGCCCCCGCAGAATACTTCGAAACCACATCCTAAGCAAAAGGCGGACGTCCAAAAACAGCCACACACAGAGCAGCAGCCCCACAAAACGCCCAAGACCTTTGCTGAAGTGGTTCGAGCCAACAATGCGTTTAAGCCGGTGTGGAGCCTGCGTCAGTCAGACTGGACGGGGCCCATTTTGGGCTTTGATGACTTTTGTGTCGCACTGGATAAGCCTGGAAATATTTCAGCTACAGTGCAAGTGAACTCGGAAGAGCAACTTGAGGAGTTGCAGGTTTTGCTGAAAGGCGATTCCCCTGATATCAAAAGAGAGCTCAACATCACAGCTGTGATGCTAGCGCCGAAAGAGGCCAAGCAGACTGAGGATCGACCTTTGCGGATGGTGCCAGGAAAGATCTCGGGCAAGGTGCAGCCCAGGCAGGCGTTTGTGATCCCACTTCAAGGCCAAGGGCCATCACTCAAGAGAGCTGCCGTTGTGTCAGCGGCTCCTGCAGTGCAGCCTGAAACTGTTGTAGTGAGATTAAGTGTTGATGCAAAATATTTGCAAAACAACGAGTGGCAGAGCATCCAGGCCAAGCCAAAGGCAAACGCGCAGGCTTGGTTGCATCGGCATGTTCCAGAGCATGTTGCGGACAAAGTCTTTGATATGTGGGCGTTTCAGCAAGAAAGCATGAAAGGCGGAGGCAAGCCAGTGATCACTGGCCTTTTACGCATTGAGCGAAGTGCTGCCAAAGCTCTTCTAGGCTGCTCAGGCAAAAGTACCTGGTTTGTGGAGCCTTTGCAATGGAACAACTCCGTGATTGAATCTTGCGATGTTGAGTGGGTCAAGAAAAGTTCGGAACTTGATGGGCCCAGCTACTTGCAGAAGGTTCAGTCCATGGCTGGTGACCTGGGCATTGCCCGGGGATGGAATGGACTGGGAGTACGTAAGCCCAGGAGCGCCGAGCCTCCTCCTAAGGCCAGAGCTTGGCGCGTCACTGGTGTTCCGCGAGATTGGGCGGCTAGTACCTTGACTCAGGAACTTACACGTGCTGGCCTGACTGAACTCAAGGTGTTGTCCCGGAAAACTGTGGGCAAACAAGTGGAATGGTGGGTGCAGGCCAATGCTCAAAAGGATATGGATTTCATTGAAATTCAGGCTGGCGAAAAAGTCATTGTAGCTGTTGAAGCTCCAAGACAAAGACGGCAGAGAACACATACCATGAAACTGGCTAGCAATGGAAGGGTCAGTTATAACCAGAGCCATGCATGGCAGGCGATTGCCACGCCTGCTCCTCGCAAATCTTTCTACATGGGAACGCCAGTCAAAAAGCCAGTGACTATTGCAGGGGCTGAGAAGGTTCCTGCTGAGAATTTGGACGAGGACAAGTCGGACGCAAAGATGGACAATGCTGGAGAACCCGCTGGGGCAAAAAGAACTGTCAGTACTCCTGAAAAGAGTCCTCCGGCCAAGCGTGTTGCGGGGGAACCCAAGCCCCCTCACAATATGAAGGTGAAAAGCATCCCTGCTGACGGCAACTGTCTTTTTGAAGCCCTTGCTCAAAGTTTGGGCGGAAAAACAGCCAGGAATGTGCGTGCAAGCGTTGTCACCCACCTGACCAAGCACCAGGGTCGTTACAAGCCCTGGTGGGACGGCAAGGAGCCAACAGAGGCGGAGAATGCTTGCGAATCATGGGAGAGCTATCTCACCATGCTCTCAAAGATTGGTGCTTGGGGCAGTGCTCTTGAAGTTTCTGCTGCGGCTGTGCACTACGATCGCCCGATCATTGTCTTCCAGCCTCGTGGGGTTCCGGAGATTTACAATGGTCGTGGCAAGGGTGGTGCTCCCATCGCTTTGTGGTTTCGTTCAAAGCACTATGAACGACTTGAAGGTGCTTTCCCTCCTGAAGTTTTGACTCAGGCCGCAAATGGTCCAATGCAGGGCAACAGAGGTGGAGGATCGGAATGTGGCGCTACTTCAGTTGGTGCCACCAGATTGTCAGCTTTGCCGTCACTGGTTCATAGCAACAATAAACGTGGAAGGTGTGCTAGCCCCGCGCCCGCCTCTACTTTGTCAGAGCAGCGCAAGAATTCTTCTTCCCCTGCGGCTGCTACTTCGGGTCGGGGTCCGTGCACGCCACGTGCAGCCAGTGAAGGACAAGACGCAGCCAGTGCTTCGTCCAGACGCACTAAGCGTACTGAGTGGACATGCCCTTTGTGTGACTTTTCCACTGGGGTGTGCAAAGGATGGGTTGACAAGAAGAGAGCTCATATCAATGCTTGGCATCCCGATGAGAAGGAACAGTTGAAAATCGGCTTCAAAAACACGTTGCCTGCGCTGTCTGCGGTCAAGAAGGGAGGAGTCTATAGCTGGAAGTGTCCTGTTTGCAAACTTGGCTTGTCCGCTGATCACAACCTCAAACCTGGCCAAGTGTACAGCGTCATCCGCAAGCATAGGGAAGACAAACATCCTCAGGCGGATGCCAAGCTCTTCCACAAGGACAGCAGCTTCAGACGGGAGAATGCTAGCAAAGCCACGCGCCAGGTGCGTGCAGCTGCAGTGGCTCGAAGGTTGCTTGGCTTCAAGCGTGGCGATGCTGGAGCACATGACCCCACTTTCGTTACCATTCCAGCCACAGGAAATGGCAAACAGAAAAGAGTTGGAATGTCTTACGTCATTTGCAAAACTTGTGGCAGTATGGCTTTGACAGCGAAGCGTTTGGCAAAGATTGCTTGTGAACAGTATGCTTCCAGCAAAGGGCCCAAACGAAAGCAGTTGGTGGAAAGATTGCGTGCGTGCCTCAAAAATGCAGACATCAGCGATGACCTCAAGAAGGGTGCCCGCACAGTTTTGGAAATCATCGACTCTGGAGCATTTCGCACCACTGATACTGCAGCAGACAGCACGCATCAGATTGAGGCCATTGTGTGGCCTGCCAATTTTACGGTGCGTTTTGCTTGTGTGCATTGCAAGCGTTGTGTCAACAACATCAGACGGCTTACAGGAAGTCAGTGTCCTCGTAAAATGGTTTGGACTAAGTTTCGAAAGGGCCAGAGGGATATTTTGGTGCCTCTTGCGGCTCAGGCTCCAAGTGCCAGACAGCGAGCTGCTTCGCGAGCTTTGGACATTTTGGGATTGCAGCAGGATGGCGCTGTGGATCAGAACCCATGACGGGCTCTGACAGCACTATGCGGTTGGGGACTATGAATGTACGGTCCTTGGGAGGCCGCTTGGGTGGTGTGCTTGACTTTGCTCAGCTCCAGAATTTACATGTTCTGTGTCTTCAAGAAACTAGAGTTAACAATCACAGCTGGAATGCTGTGACTCGTGCCGTCAAGGCACGCGGGTGGCAACTTTTTCCTGGCCCTCAAGGAAGAAATTCGAAAAATGTAGTGGAAGGTGGTACATTGGTTCTAACAAAGTGGCCTGCTGAGGCCTTGGCCCTTCCTGTCGACATGGTGTCTGTGGAAAGATCCATGGCCGTCAAACTCTATAGACCTCAGCAAAGGCCGTTGATTCTCATCAATGTTTACTTACATGCTTCAGATCGCACAGCTGCCAGCCGTGCGCTGGGTGCGCTGTTCGAGTTTGTTGCTGCTTGTGGTGAAGATACAGTGATCATGGGTGACTTCAATTTGGAAATTCATTGTTGGCCAATTTCTAACGTTTTGGCTACTGGACAGTGGCGGTCCTGTGATGAGCTGGTTTGCGGAGATCGTGTTTTAGGTGGTACACATCGAACTGCTGCAGGTGTTTATACAGGTGTGGTCATTGACTATGGCTTGTGCACTCCTCGGTTAATTATTACTGGTAGGGAGCAACATCTTGGCGTGGCTGACCATGACGCGGTGGTTTACAACTTGCATGTGCCTGGTTCATTATCCACACCGTGGACTCTCCCAGTTGGTGCCCCTTTGCATTCTGAAAAGGTTGCTGAAGCTTCTTGGCTAAGTGCTTGGGAAGAAGTATGTGACGATTTTGGAAATGCATTGAGTACAGGCAACGTGGACTCTGCTTGGACCTTACTTAGCAACTGCGCAGAATCTCTTCTTCTCGCACGTGGCAAAACTGGTCGTGCTATGCGCCAGGGCCCGCAGCAAATTGCCAGTCCTCCGTCTTCAAAAGCGCCTTCTTTGCAAACAGTGAAAGAGCGCAAGCTCAGACGCTTCGCACGAAGAGTGGTGGAGTACCAAAAGGCCCCGTTGCCAGAGTTGGAGAAGAAGTTGGTTCGTGATGGCCCTCATTTACATCATTCTTTGGCTTTTTTCTCTTTGGATGACCCCAGGTTGGTTAGTGCAGTGCTAGAATTGGCAAATGCAGAAGCTACAGCAGCGTCCAAGTTACGCTTGGAGGCGTGGAAGGACAGCGTGCAGGAAAATGCCACCAAACTAGGCAGGTGGGTCAAACAGGTGCCGCCCGCCAGTCCTACTGCAAGTTTTGATGGCCCCATTCTACCTGCAGATAGGGCCAAGTGCGCAGCATTGGATTGGGAGAGGTATTGGAATCCAGGGTCGCTTCCGAATTTGAATCTGGGGGACCAGTTGTACTCTCAGATTGGCTCTGCAAGCGATCCATTGCCGGATGACTGTATTCAGGTTAGTGGTTCTGAATTGGTTCGGATTGCGCTCAAAGCGAAGGACAAGGCTCCGGGCATGGATGCCTGGACAGCTCTCCATTTGTGCAATCTTCCCATTGCTTTTTGGGATCAGGTCGGTGCTCTTTGGGATGCTTGCTTGCGACATGGCTGTGTTCCTACGATGTGGAAAGATGTTAGAATTGCTTTGTTACCAAAAGCTACTGGTGGCATGCGCCCTTTAGCCATTGTCACTGTCCTGTGGCGTATTTGCATGAGTGCCACTCTGAAAAATTACAGCCTTGGATTGCGGAATGGGCTTCGCCCGAACTTTTTGGTGGTCTACCAGGCAAGGGCATCATGGAAGTCCATGAACGTTTCTACGAAGCTGTCAGCGCGGCAAAGCAGTCTCGTGTCGATTTGGTCGGGTGCAAAGCTGATGTTCGCAAGTGTTTTGATTCAGTTTGCCCTCAGACAGCCATTAAAGTGTGGCGATGGTTCGGTGCTCCCTCATCAATTTGTGATTTATTTACTCGCTGATTTTTACAGTGAACAGCGTCGTTGGTTTGCTTGGCAAGGTTCTTATCACCCTCATCCGGTTATTGCTCAACGGGGTTTGTTGCAAGGCTGTCCAGCCAGCCCTGCGCTACTGAACGCTTTGATGGCAGTTTGGGTGAGGTTTGTCAAACGGCAGGAACCAAGGATTTCTTTGGCTATTTATTTGGACGATCGCACCATGTGGAAACAAGGTTGTCAAAGTTTTGAAGTGGTCATCAACGCCATGACTGCGGGAGCGCAAGCCGATGCTATTCTCGGCTTCGAACTTCACCCTGACAAATTGGCTAGCTTCGCCACCAAACCGCATCTGGTTGCCAAGGTGCGCAAGAAGAAAGATTTAGTAGGTGTACCTGCGGATACTTTCACACTGCTTGGCATTCAATACAATTTGTCACGCCCCAGTTCTTGTGTTGATGCGGATATTGTCAGTGACAACATTCAGCGACGGTGTCTCAAAATTCGTTTGGCAGCACAGCACTTAGGCACTCGCATTGCATTGGTGCATAAGTTGGTGATATCTTTATTTGCTTGGTCCGGTGCTTTTCATCACTTCAGTGCAAGAACCATTCGAACATGGACATCTATGATCGAAACTGCACTTTGGGGTCGAAGGGCTCCTCCAGGTAGGAGCCGGCTGCTCTTTTGGAATTCTTTGGGTTCTGCAAGACTACATCCGATGTTTGCGCTCCAGTTCACCGCCGCCCGGGCGGAATGGAATCGGCAATGCCGCCGTGCCCAAGGGTTGCCTGCAGCTACCTCGCCTGCTCCTCGCTGGAAAGCAGTGCTCAAAGATTGGAAATGGCGACTTGACGATGGCCTGTGGCACACGCCTGCTGGGATTTTGAAACCTGGGTGGATGTCTTTGAAAAGCTTGCAAAAAGCCGCTATCCATTCATGGCTCGTTGGTTTGTGGACTAAAGACACCAAAACGGATGGTCGATGGCCAAACGGCAAGGAGCCGGTTTTCCTTTTTCAGGCAAATGCAGCTTTAGGCATGGATTACTACAGTCGCAGGGTTTTGACTGGTGCTGCAGTGGATGGCAGGGTCACAGAGCGCTTTGGTTCTGCTTTGAGTTGTGAATGTGGATTGCGGTCTCCTGATCGAGAACATCTCACTTTTCACTGCCAAGCGCAGCCATGGGATGGTGAGTTCAGGAGCGCTACTGAACGTCGTTTGCTGGTTCCACTTGTGGATGCTCCTCCTGTGTTGCCTTTTTCCAACATGGTTGCAGATCCTGCTTTGGTTACTTTTATTCAGCAATTCGATCCTCTTCAGCGACCCACCTTGGGTTTGGACGGCAGTTGTATCATAGCTACTTCCTGTGATCGATGGCAAAGAGCTAGCTGGGCGGTTTCGACACTTTCAGGCACCACTGTTCAAGGTGCCGTGACTGGTTTTGAGCAAACACCTGCTGCAGGTGAGCGTGCTGCTCTTCTGCAAGCTTGTTTAGCCTCTTCTGCAGCTAACAGACCGGTGATGCTCTTGATTGACAATCAGGCTTTGGTGCGGCGGCTTCAGCGAGGCATTAGCACTGGCCGTTGGGAGGGTGACTTGCCGCTTTTCTGGCAGCGGATCAGCGGCTTATTGATTCAGGGCACTGTTTGCACTTGGATCCCTTCTCACAACAAGGTGCCTGACTGGACACCACCAGATGGTTGGATTGATGTTCATCTCTGCCGCGTTCTCAATGCGACAGCCGATGCTCAGGCAGGTGAGGTGTTGCGTGACTCACGCTCCATGATCGCTGCGGCTGTGCAGCGACATCAGCGAGCCGTGGCTTGGGCTGCAGCAGTTTGGCGTCTGCAGAGGCTACGGACTTTACCTTTTTGGCAAGTCGTACTTGATCAACAAACATTCCATGCGGAATGCTAGCTGGCGCACTGTGTTTACTTCTTTTTTATTTCAGGCAGGTTTCGCTTCCTTTGAGTTTTGCTTGGAGAAGTATGGGAACTTGATTCTCGCAGATGGCATACTATGGCGTCTTAACTACTTCACTTCGGTGAGGAGCAGGTTGACGTCCGCTTACAACAACAACAACAACTCCTCCTCTTGTACAAATACGTTGACAAGTTGAGGGGCTTCAAGATACTCACATGACAAATTGTGTCAACAGGTTGCGAAACCACGATGGATTGAAAATTTCAGAGACAACATAAAACGAAACCAATGCAGCAAAAATGCAAGGCTTTGGAACAAATCCGATATCTCTTTGAGCAGTAAAATCTGGATGGACTCAGCAGTGACCGGGAAGCAGAGCTCGGTAAGCTTTGCAGTTTCTTCCAGTAAGTCAATCGTTCGCTTCGCTCTAAGGCACGGCAAACAGTGCAAACATGTGCAAGTGAATAGTAAACAGCAAAGAAACCAAAAAAGTCAGCTGGGAACGCAAATGCTGGGTCCAATTCTGCTTGGAAGTTGACCGAGGCCTCATCCCCGAAATTTCCTGAAAGGGCTTGGCCCAGCTGTAGTTCGTGGATGGCCAGCAACGTGATGATGAGGTATGTGCTGGTGTAAGCAATATCAAGAACTGCATCCATCATGGCAGCACCACGCCGCACTCGCTTCACAGAAGGGAAGGCCAACAAAATCGATGGATAGATACTGTTCAAACACAGGAAACCCACAAAAGCCCAAAAACATCCTTCAAACGCATCTGAATGCTTCGGAGCTGAATGAAATGCAAATGACACAAGGCCACCCATGATTTGGAGCTTTCCAAAGGCCTGCAGCATCACGGTGAACAATTGCAGCATTGCAACTTTGAAGCCGTAGAGCCTGCCTTCAATGCCAAAATACTCCTCATAGAGCAGCTGGGTGGGTTTCAGCGGCCTCAACTTGAGATTGGCTGACCAACACCGGCGCAAGTCGCTCAGGAGGACGATGATCAAGGCCAGGTATGGCAAAGAGAAAACAATGGAGGGCAACAGCTGCGAAAGGCTCTCCTCCAACCATCCCCCAGAATTAGACGTGACAGCCTCCGGCAATCTCCCATCACTGGGCTCAACTGTCTGCTTGAGAGCAAATGCATCTCGGATCAATTGTGGAAGCTTGGAACGGATGAAAGGTGGACTGTACCGCACAAAGTATTGCCCCCCAAGGTACACTGCTGCAAGCAATGAGCTGGTCCGAAGCAAAGCAACAACAGCGACTACCAATCGTGATTGCTGTGCTGGTCGCCCAGACATAAGCAAAGGATCTACCTGCAAACTGCCTGCCAGGAGTCCCACCTGTCCTGCCAAGTGGTGCACATCATCCACTTGATTTTCCAGCTTTGTCAAAGAGGCTTCACGGAAACGGATCGTGGCTAAATAGTGGTTGATCTTGACCACCATCTCGGCACATCTGACACCAGCATGGACTGTGAAGCAAAAGAATCGCGGGTACGCACAATCTTGATTTCTCTCAACTCATCATACTCTGCTCTCGTTTGCAGAAAGCACCACGCACTGAGCATTATTTCCCAATCATCGAAGATTACATCGCAATACAAGAGATCTACGATTCGACTGGGTTCACCTTCTCGCACGACAGCCTCTTGTGCCACTGGCACTGTCATCAGTACGGGCCGCAAATCTTGCCGAGATATGGAACCAGGCTGCTCCTCCAAGAACTCTCGCAGTGGAAGGCACAGATTCTTGTCGAAGTCATCAAGATGCTTTCTGGCTTCGACGAAGTGTTCCGTCAAGCCTGTGACTTGAGGCTGGGCAATATCGCCTCTACCCCAATCACCAAAAAGCCTGGACATGTCAATCTGCAAATTCTTTGCATACAAAGCTTCCGATTCAACTTCAAGCTTCCTTGACAGTGTGTGCATTCTGTTGAGCCGAGCTGTGGTGTAAACAATGCTGACAATTGCTATTGAGATAACAATCAGAAAAATCAACGTGCCAGACACTCCTGCTGACTGAGAAAAGCTATAACTTGCAACGGGCAACAGGCTGAGAACCAGAAGAACCAACAAAAATCGGCTCTCTACCTCTGCCACTGCTTGTGCAAGAATCAGCACACTAAGCTCCACATTCTGGCGCCAAGCATTTCCTACAACACAAATCCTTCTGCCAAGGCCCGACCAGCGGTGCCTTTCGCAATAACCGATCTCAGAAGAATGAAAGGAATGACATGAAGGATGGCTGCATGGGAACGGTTTGTTTTCATCAAACATCTCCTGTTGAGTGCTGTAAGTCTCTGTCTCCGCATCTTCTCCAGCTGATTCATCACTGCTTGTGGCGCTGGACCTGCCAAACCTGGTTGGCTCAAAGTACACTGAGCTGACATGTGGCAGCTGGCGGGCGCTGAGTTGTCGCATCCGTTGCCAGATGAAACGGAAGCTCCGGGCGCAACGCGCGTTGATAACACAGCCAAAATCAACATGAGCAAATCGAGCGAACCATTCTCGCTTTGGTAAACCTTCAATGTTCACCCAAGTGTCCAAGCTGCCTCGCAACCATTTCAGTGACTTAATGGATTGGTGGAGTTCCATCCTCGCATCAGTCGACACCTGGCCACATCCACTGAGATCAATAACTATATTCTCCAAGTTTCGCAAAGACAGCAAAGCTGAACTGAAGCATCCGAATTCTTCCAAACATGGCAAGTTCATGAACCTGCAGCCACTGGACCGTGGCAGCTGAGAAAAATCAAAATAACAATATCATGTCCATGGAATCAAAAAGAAAGCGCAGCAAACAATAAGCTGAAAATCATATTTTTTGCTGGTTCAAGATGAAGAAAAATGTGACTGGAAATTCACAACTCAGCGCACCATAGCTCCAAGTACATGAGGTTCTCCATCTCCCTCAGGGCAACTCCAAGCCCTGCCGCAGTCCTGAAGTGCGAGGAACCTGTGAAGCGCAACTTCAACTGGACCAAAGATTTCAAACACTGCACCGTCGATGTGAACATGTCCAGAGTCTCAAGACCCGAGAATCCCAGATCTAATCGCAAAACACGCAACTCTGCAGGAAGGCTTTCGATCAGCACGTCGAGCTCATGGTCAGAAAAATTCTGGCACCCAGTCAGTGAAAGCTGCACTATCTTTCTACCAACGTCTGCCTTTACAGCTCTGGCCAGGAGTTCAGTGCATCTTCCTTGAAGGACAAATCCGTACCAGCTGCATAAAGCGAAGTGCGAAGCAAGAGCTTCATCTACTCGCTGGAAATTCCGATCCCCCTTGGGGTACGACTGCAAATGCTCAAAGTCACAAGTTCCAAGACGAGATAGAGCAATGCTGTTCAGAATCCGAACTTTGTCAATATTCTCGGTGACACGAGCATCCTTGAGCTGTCCAACATTCAAACTCATGATTATGGCTCGGACACCTTCTGGAAAAAGAGAGAACTTAAATTAGAATGAGCCATTTTTGAGAGGTGACATACATAAAATGCAAATGGAGCAATATGAACAATGGACCATGGACCTTGTCCATTCAATCGATCGTCCAAATGCATAAAAAGGTTCTCCAAACAACATCAAAACAGCAAAAGTTTCTTGCAATCCCGCAGCAAGTTTCTTCAATCTTTACCTTCAAGCCCTTTTCCAAAAGATGCAGAGGAAAGTGACGCTCACGAGCTGCTTTGTGGTGCAAGCCGATGATGCCGATCATTCGACTTTCCGCTCCGGCAAGTCCATCAGTAAGCACGTGAGCCTCAGAGATCAACAAGTTTGGAAGGGTCAAACCATCACTTTTCACCTATCACCTCTTTGTAAAGATATATGGAAAGGGATGCTTACAGTAAGGTGATGTGAAAAGGTTCACCATGGTGCAGAAATGGGGGTTACGGTAAAGGCGATGGTCTCAACCTTTGGAGCAGACCACGCAAAGGAAATGTCCACACAAGGCCACCACTTCTTTGTCGAGTAGCTTTGTCATATGCATCAGTGGCTCCCACATCAAGCAGTAAACGTCGTCTGGACCAGTTGCCCTCTCGATGTTCGATCGCCTTGGTTGGTTTTGGGGTGAAAATACCGGAATTGTCTACACCAGTGTCCCCTTCGATCCACTATCTACTGAAGCATTGCCTGCCTTTACGAACATGACCTGGTGTTGCTCCTGCTCGTTATCCCCCATTCACATGTATGCAAGTCAACCAAGCGATCATGCTGTTTGGTTGTGTTTCGCATTTTGCACTGAAACAAGCTAGCTGCTAGCTGGACAAATCAAAACGTGTCCCTTCAGGCAGAACTCACAAACGAAAAAAACTCACGTTCATGTCACATTTTTCTCGTTCTATGATGCTTTCTCGCACTTCTAAGAATGTCTAAGCCTGGGGCAATGGCTTCCTCGAAGCAGCACCAAATCCTTTCGAAAGGCGTTCGTTGTTGTTGTTGTTGTTGTTGTTGTAAGCGGACGTCAACCTGCTCCTCACCGAAGTGAAGTAGTTAAGACGCCATAGTATGCCATCTGCGAGAATCAAGTTCCCATACTTCTCCAAGCAAAACTCAAAAGAAGCGAAACCTGCCTGAAATAAAAAAGAAGTAAACACAGTGCGCCAGCTAGCATTCCGCATGGAATGTTTGTTGATCAAGTACGACTTGCCAAAAAGGTAAAGTCTAAAGTCCGTAGCCTCTGCAGACGCCAAACTGCTGCAGCCCAAGCCACGGCTCGCTGATGTCGCTGCACAGCCGCAGCGATCATGGAGCGTGAGTCACGCAACACCTCACATGCCTGAGCATCGGCTGTCGCATTGAGAACGCGGCAGAGATGAACATCAATCCAACCATCTGGTGGTGTCCAGTCAGGCACCTTGTTGTGAGAAGGGATCCAAGTGCAAACAGTGCCCTGAATCAATAAGCCGCTGATCCGCTGCCAGAAAAGCGGCAAGTCACCCCTCCCAACGGCCAGTGCTAATGCCTCGCTGAAGCCGCCGCACCAAAGCCTGATTGTCAATCAAGAGCATCACCGGTCTGTTGGCTGCAGAAGAGGCTAAACAAGCTTGCAGAAGAGCAGCACGCTCACCTGCAGCAGGTGTTTGCTCAAAACCAGTCACGGCACCTTGAACAGTGGTGCCTGAAAGTGTCGAAACCGCCCAGCTAGCTCTTTGCCATCGATCACAGGAAGTAGCTATGATACAACTGCCGTCCAAACCCAAGGTGGGTCGCTGAAGAGGATCGAATTGCTGAATAAAAGTAACCAAAGCAGGATCTGCTACCATGTTGGAAAAAGGCAACACAGGAGGAGCATCCACAAGTGGAACCAGCAAACGACGTTCAGTAGCGCTCCTGAACTCACCATCCCATGGCTGCGCTTGGCAGTGAAAAGTGAGATGTTCTCGATCAGGAGACCGCAATCCACATTCACAACTCAAAGCAGAACCAAAGCGCTCTGTGACCCTGCCATCCACTGCAGCACCAGTCAAAACCCTGCGACTGTAGTAATCCATGCCTAAAGCTGCATTTGCCTGAAAAAGGAAAACCGGCTCCTTGCCGTTTGGCCATCGACCATCCGTTTTGGTGTCCTTAGTCCACAAACCAACGAGCCATGAATGGATAGCGGCCTTTTGCAAGCTTTTCAAAGACATCCACCCAGGTTTCAAAATCCCAGCAGGCGTGTGCCACAGGCCATCGTCAAGTCGCCATTTCCAATCTTTGAGCACTGCTTTCCAGCGAGGAGCAGGCGAGGTAGCTGCAGGCAACCCTTGGGCACGGCGGCATTGCCGATTCCATTCCGCCCTGGCGGCGGTGAACTGGAGCGCAAACATCGGATGTAGTCTTGCAGAACCCAAAGAATTCCAAAAGAGCAGCCGGCTCCTACCTGGAGGAGCCCTTCGACCCCAAAGTGCAGTTTCGATCATAGATGTCCATGTTCGAATGGTTCTTGCACTGAAGTGATGAAAAGCACCGGACCAAGCAAATAAAGATATCACCAACTTATGCACCAATGCAATGCGAGTGCCTAAGTGCTGTGCTGCCAAACGAATTTTGAGACACCGTCGCTGAATGTTGTCGCTGACAATATCCGCATCAACACAAGAACTGGGGCGTGACAAATTGTATTGAATGCCAAGCAGTGTGAAAGTATCCGCAGGTACACCTACTAAATCTTTCTTCTTGCGCACCTTGGCAACCAGATGCGGTTTGGTGGCGAAGCTAGCCAATTTGTCAGGGTGAAGTTCGAAGCCGAGAATAGCATCGGCTTGCGCTCCCGCAGTCATGGCGTTGATGACCACTTCAAAACTTTGACAACCTTGTTTCCACATGGTGCGATCGTCCAAATAAATAGCCAAAGAAATCCTTGGTTCCTGCCGTTTGACAAACCTCACCCAAACTGTCATCAAAGCGTTCAGTAGCGCAGGGCTGGCTGGACAGCCTTGCAACAACCCCCGTTGAGCAATAACCGGATGAGGGTGATAAGAACCTTGCCAAGCAAACCAACGACGCTGTTCACTGTAAAAATCAGCGAGTAAATCACAAATTGATGAGGGAGCACCGAACCATCGCCACACTTTAATGGCTGTCTGAGGGCAAACTGAATCAAAACACTTGCGAACATCAGCTTTGCACCCGACCAAATCGACACGAGACTGCTTTGCCGTGCTGACAGCTTCGTAGAAACGTTCATGGACTTCCATGATGCCCTTGCCTGGTAGACCACCAAAAAGTTCGGGCGAAGCCCATTCAGCAATCCAATGCTGTAATTTTTTCAGAGTGGCACTCATGCAAATACGCCACAGGACAGTGACAATGGCTAAAGGGCGCATGCCACCAGTAGCTTTTGGTAACAAAGCCATTCTAACATCTTTCCACATCGCAGGAACACAGCCATGTCGCAAGCAAGCATCCCAAAGAGCACCGACCTGATCCCAAAAAGCAATGGGAAGATTGCACAAATGGAGAGCTGTCCAGGCATCCATGCCCGGAGCCTTGTCCTTCGCTTTGAGCGAAATCCGAACCAATTCAGAACCACTAACCTGAATACAGTCATCCGGCAATGGATCGCTTGCAGAGCCAATCTGAGAGTACAACTGGTCCCCCAGATTCAAATTCGGAAGCGACCCTGGATTCCAATACCCCTCCCAATCCAATGCTGCGCACTTGGCCCTATCTGCAGGTAGAATGGGGCCATCAAAACTTGCAGTAGGACTGGCGGGCGGCACCTGTTTGCCCCACCTGCCTAGTTTGGTGGCATTTTCCTGCACGCTGTCCTTCCACGCCTCCAAGCGTAACTTGGACGCTGCTGTAGCTTCTGCATTTGCCAATTCTAGCACTGCACTAACCAACCTGGGGTCATCCAAAGAGAAAAAAGCCAAAGAATGATGTAAATGAGGGCCATCACGAACCAACTTCTTCTCCAACTCTGGCAACGGGGCCTTTTGGTACTCCACCACTCTTCGTGCGAAGCATCTGAGCTTGCGCTCTTTCACTGTTTGCAAAGAAGGCGCTTTTGAAGACGGAGGACTGGCAATTTGCTGCGGGCCCTGGCGCATAGCACGACCAGTTTTGCCACGTGCGAGAAGAAGAGATTCTGCGCAGTTGCTAAGTAAGGTCCAAGCAGAGTCCACGTTGCCTGTACTCAATGCATTTCCAAAATCGTCACATACTTCTTCCCAAGCACTTAGCCAAGAAGCTTCAGCAACCTTTTCAGAATGCAAAGGGGCACCAACTGGGAGAGTCCACGGTGTGGATAATGAACCAGGCACATGCAAGTTGTAAACCACCGCGTCATGGTCAGCCACGCCAAGATGTTGCTCCCTACCAGTAATAATTACCCGAGGAGTGCACAAGCCATAGTCAATGACCACACCTGTATAAACACCTGCAGCAGTTCGATGTGTACCACCTAAAACACGATCTCCGCAAACCAGCTCATCACAGGACCGCCACTGTCCAGTAGCCAAAACGTTAGAAATTGGCCAACAATGAATTTCCAAATTGAAGTCACCCATGATCACTGTATCTTCACCACAAGTAGCAACAAACTCGAACAGCGCACCCAGCGCACGGCTGGCAGCTGTGCGATCTGAAGCATGTAAGTAAACATTGATGAGAATCAACGGCCTTTGCTGAGGTCTATAGAGTTTGACGGCCATGGATCTTTCCACAGACACCATGTCGACAGGAAGGGCCAAGGCCTCAGCAGGCCACTTTGTTAGAACCAATGTACCCCCTTCCACTACATTTTTCGAATTTCTTCCTTGAGGGCCAGGAAAAAGTTGCCACCCGCGTGCCTTGACGGCACGAGTCACAGCATTCCAGCTGTGATTGTTAACTCTAGTTTCTTGAAGACACAGAACATGTAAATTCTGGAGCTGAGCAAAGTCAAGCACACCACCCAAGCGGCCTCCCAAGGACCGTACATTCATAGTCCCCAACCGCATAGTGCTGTCAGAGCCCGTCATGGGTTCTGATCCACAGCGCCATCCTGCTGCAATCCCAAAATGTCCAAAGCTCGCGAAGCAGCTCGCTGTCTGGCACTTGGAGCCTGAGCCGCAAGAGGCACCAAAATATCCCTCTGGCCCTTTCGAAAACTTAGTCCAAACCATTTTACGAGGACACTGACTTCCTGTAAGCCGTCTGATGTTGTTGACACAACGCTTGCAATGCACACAAGCAAAACGCACCGTAAAATTGGCAGGCCACACAATGGCCTCAATCTGATGCGTGCTGTCTGCTGCAGTATCAGTGGTGCGAACTGCTCCAGAGTCGATGATTTCCAAAACTGTGCGGGCACCCTTCTTGAGGTCATCGCTGATGTCTGCATTATTGAGGCACGCACGCAATCTTTCCACCAACTGCTTTCGTTTGGGCCCTTTGCTGGAAGCATACTGTTCACAAGCAATCTTTGCCAAACGCTTCGCTGTCAAAGCCATACTGCCACAAGTTTTGCAAATGACGTAAGACATTCCAACTCTTTTCTGTTTGCCATTTCCTGTGGCTGGAATGGTAACGAAAGTGGGGTCATGTGCTCCAGCATCGCCACGCTTGAAGCCAAGCAACCTTCGAGCCACTGCAGCTGCACGCACCTGGCGCGTGGCTTTGCTAGCATTCTCCCGTCTGAAGCTGCTGTCCTTGTGGAAGAGCTTGGCATCCGCCTGAGGATGTTTGTCTTCCCTATGCTTGCGGATGACGCTGTACACTTGGCCAGGTTTGAGGTTGTGATCAGCGGACAAGCCAAGTTTGCAAACAGGACACTTCCAGCTATAGACTCCTCCCTTCTTGACGAAAGGCGTTCCAGCTGAATCCAGCACCAAAAGAACTCCCTCAGACATCTGCATAGCTCTGTAGAATGAAGTGCTGCGTGGGTTGCTTTTGATATCCTCTTCCACGCAGTGCTGGTTATTGGCATATGCACAGACCCAATAGAATGTACTGCTTGAGAGTTCTCGCACCAGAGCATGCTGCTCCAAGCAGGCCAGAAACTTACAAACAGGCTCCTCACAATTGGACGTGCTTCAAAGCAATAGATTGACTTTCATCTATCATTACGCTCGATGTTCATTTCCTTTTGATACAGCATCCTATTGAGGTTCCGAAATGAACAAGTCCAAAACTCAATCAAGGCTTCTAGGGGAATGTGAATTATTAGCGGAAAAAGTAACTTGTTGCTGACAGACAATGCAATAACACGATCTCAAACAACCTTGAGGGTTTGCCTATCCAAGGCTCGATCCAAGCATGTGACACAAACCAGTGAGGTCTCTGCACTTGAATCGCCATGATCTCAACCATGCTGCAGCCCTTTTTCGCATAGCCGTCCTGGGATTCTACATAATGTTGCCAATTAAAAAAGAAAAACGGTAGGTTCTTCAAATTGGAAAATGTTGTCACATCATCAACAAATCCAGGCTTCAGTGGCTGGTTTGATGATCCAGTGATTCGCATCATACAGGTTGAAGGTCTCAAACTGCAGCCTTGTCCCACGCTGTTCTCCGAAAGTCTCGCACCATCTGTCAGCCATCTTGGAGATGAAAACAACGATCTTCGCCAATTGCTCGCGCGTGATCCCTCGCTCTGCAGTATCTTCGATGCAGAAAGGCTCCTTCGACAGGTCCACCAACAAATGCAGCAAATGAAATTGGAATGGAATTCAAAAAGCATTATGCAGTACCCTCAAAAGGTGCAATCATGGGAATCATGGGCCTGCAATCTCTGAATTTCAAACGATTGACTTTTAAATACGGTTTCTCTTTATTCGATTTGATCCTATCGGTTAAATTGCCTTTGTTTCACATGGTCTCAATGCACAAAGGCGCCTGTTCAGTGGCCGACTGTTCCCCCACTATCAAGTAGATCTCACAAGCCACGTTCGAACGTTTAAACCACTGAATCCCAAAACAAAAAATGAATCGGCCCATCACACTGCTGCACTTGTCGCAATTGGTACTTGTTGGCATTTAGTTTCTAATCGCGATTTGCTACTTGGCATGGTCTGCATTACCTATTGAAAAAGAAACAAAGCTGCAGGTTTCTCTCCTGGCTGGTGATCTCTGAGTAGTTTGTCAAGACTAAAGTGCTGTGGCGGGTTGCCTCCACAATGTCATCGCACTGTAGCTGGCAGACCCCACTTGATAGCAACTTGTTCCCATGCCATGGGCTGTCTGGCAAACGCTCACGTAGCAGTAAAATAATGTCAGCAGCGGTGCTCGAAGCAGTCAGGTTGACAGTTTGATATCAAAGTAACCATGTCCAGGAATATCCACAGAGACCGACATGAGGCAGCGAATCCTTTGCGCTGTCCAGCGGCACGAATTCAGTGCAGTCTGGAACAATACACAGGTTTAATATCGATGGTTTATCAAAGACTTGCTCTTGCGCAACATGAGATTTGGCTGTTTGTTGATCAGGCTGGCCAGGGTTTCATGTCAAGATGAGTGGTACCGCAGAATGCAGATGCAGCGCAGGTCCGTCTTGAAAGGAAGCTGCGGAGACACAATTGGGCAGCACCTCCAAAAGAACCAACGCAGTAAACACGGCCCACACGGTCAAGGAAAAGAACCACAACCACTTTGCAGAACTCCTTCGAAAGCAAGCTATGTCCAAATAGCAACACTGGATGTTCAAATGTACTATACAATATTATAATTATATATCTATAGATATATGCTAGACGATGGAACATCCGTCATCAAGAATATTTCATGCTTGGTTTCCGCGCTCGTCTAGGACCAAGGCCGAGAAGTCCTGCAGCTCTTCGACTGACAGCAAAATGATGGGCATTGAGTTCGTTTCACCCCTGAACCCTAAAGGATTCTACAGGATCCTAAAGAGACAAAACAAAAGAAATTCTGTGTTAAGTCATATTATGATCATCTATAATCCAACTTCTGACATGTACATCCTCCAATAGCGTAGCCTGGCCGTGAAAACCCAATGTTTCAATAGGAAAGTCAACTGTAAAAGCAGGATTTCCTATCACCAGGTTTCACAACCAAAGGATACATGTTGGGGTTGGAAGCACTTGCCACCTGCACCGGGGGCCTCAACATCTCTCTGGGACAGGGAAGGTGGACCCGGGTTTCTCTTGGAATACCGAGCCTCAACGGAAAATTCGGGAATCGTTGTCTCTCAATGCAGTTGACCCGTCCAAAATCCATGGGCCGCATAGTGCTTGAAAGATGATGGGAATGTATGCAATCTTCCAGATGTTCCAGAAATGTTGCTGCCAATGATAATCAAGGTCATAATCTCGTTGCTTTTCATGATGAAAACTCCTGTTACTAGTAGTATGTCAATTGGTATCAACTCGAAATCATTCTAAATCCCTGGCCATGTCCTCACCCCACGACTCTCGAAACTCGTCAATCGCGCAGTGCTGGGCGTTCGGGCCGCTGCAGTGAGTTTTTCCTGCAGCGCTGGGATGAAGCCAGGCTCATCCTTTTCCCCATGCGAAGCCCATTTCGGGGACATAGTCCCAGCAAACGGGAGACTTTTGGATAAGGCGCCCTTTATCAGGATATGACTGGTGTCTAAATATCGGAATCCCCACATAAGTTGTGTAATGGTGTGTACACATGCGAAAAGCCGGTAATACGGAGCAGCTTGCGGAATAGTCACATGGTTGTCCTTTCCACACATTGAGTGGTGTAAACACCCCAAACAATGGAAACCATCTCAACTTGAAGGTGCTGAACTTCCATACAAGTTTTGGCATTGATAAGATGTTGTAAGCGTGTACATGGATAAACCCTAACCCTTGCTGCATCATCCTCCATGGTAGAAACCCTGGCAGTTGTCACTATCTGCAACGCTTTCCTCAAGTGATGCACCAAAACATTTGAGGTCTTTCAGGGTCAAGTCCAGGCACCTTTTTCCAAGCTAAGTCATGGATTTTGACCCAGTGGATCGACCCCCACCAGATTCTGGATTCAAATGGTGTTTCTGGTGTTATGTTGTTGGATGTTGTATGATGTTGTCATGTTCTTAAAAGAAATGGCCATACACCCACAACTTGTCGAAACTCGAAAATTTTCGGCGTGATGTTCCCATTTGGAGCCAGCAGTGCCTGGTCCAAGGCGCAGCGTGCCGAATGGATCCAAATGGCAGCACTCAGCATTTCACGTGGTCGACACATTGGTTACACCTGTCTCAGCGGCTTCTTTCCGCGTTTTGCAAAGAAACAACAAGCCGCAAATACCCGGGAAGACATCCCAACAATGGAGGTTGAACACTTACAGAGATCACACCAGAACCGAAAGCTTCATGAAAATGACTTTCATACCTGTGATGACTTCGACTGGACATTCTGATGCCTCGGTGTGCGAACGTCTCTCTAGTTGCGCGCCAGGTGCCACTGCCACCTTGGACCTTGGTCGCCCAATGCAGGTGCTACTCTCAAAACACCCCAAAAAATCACGAAACAAGAATAGAATGCAATAAATATCACGAGGACAAACCATATGAAACGCATTGAAACTAGATTCAAAGGGGTTGTTGGAAGTGGGTGAAATGTGAAATCTCGTCGCTTGACTGTGTGATCTATACCCAGGAACCAGTCCTACCCACAACCCTATCAAGCGGGCAGATGGCAGAGCACCTCATCATTTTCGCCGAAACAGACAAGGAATCCTTCATCCGCGCCGCATAGCCGGACATCTCAGTAGTTATAGTTGACACACTTTCTCAAAAAAAGAATCCTTCATCCGCATAGCCGGACATCTCAGTTGACCATCTCACCAGTTGACACACGTTATAGCCGAACAAATTGCGGGCAACTCGCTGAGACCATTGCCCCACAGCCAAAGGTCCTGCAGCTGGCCCAGTTCTGACAGCACATTGGCCCACACTTCCGCAGGCAACTCACTGAGATCGTTGCCGGGTAGCCAAAGCTCTTGCAGGCTTCCGAGCCCGGAAAACATATTGGCCCAGACTTCAGCGGGTAATTCGCCGAGTCTGTTGTCTTCCAGCGAGAGAAAACTCAAGTTGTCGAGCCCTGCAAACAGATGATCCCAGACTTCGACAGGTAACTCATTCAGCCTGCACTCATCGAGGAGAAGAATTCGCAGGTTGCCCAGCGTGGAAAAGACTCCAGAATGCAACTTGCTGAGATCGTTTCCGCCCAAGTAAAGCTCCTGCAAGTGGCTGAGCCCTGCAAACGATTTGGACCAGACTTTAGAAGACAACTCGCCGAGTTTGTTGGACCTCAGGTTCAGCTGCTGCAAGTTGCTAAGACCTGCGAAGAGATGGGCCCACACTTCAGCAGGCAATTCACTGAGCAAGTTGGAACTCAGATCGAGCTTCTGCAGGTTGCCGAGCCCGGAAAAGACTCCAGCATGCAACTTGCTGAGATCGTTTCCGCTCAAGTAAAGCTCCTGCAAGTGGCTGAGCCCTGCAAACGATTTGGACCAGACTTTCGAAGGCAACTCGCCGAGCCTGTTGTACCTCAGGTTCAGCGTCCGTAAGTTGCTAAGACCTGCGAAGAGATGGGCCCACACTTCAGCAGGCAATTCACTGAGCAAGTTGGAACTCAGATCGAGTTTCTGCAGGTTGCCGAGCCCGGAAAAGACTCCAGCATGCAACCGAGTGAGCCTGTTGTACCCCAGGTTGAGCTCCTGCAAGCTGCTGAGTCCTGAAAAGACTTCAGCAGGTAGCTCACCAAGCCTGTTGCTGCCCAAGTCAATCTTTTGTAAGCTTCTCAGCCCTGCAAACAGATTGGCCCAGACTTCAGCAGGCAACTCGCCGAGATAGTTGGCCCCCAGGTTGAGAATCTGCAAGTTGCTAAGCCCTGCTAACACTTCAGCAGGCAACTCGCTGAGATCGTTGCTATAAAGGTCAAGCTCCTGCAACCTGCCGAGCCCGGAAAAGACTTCAGCAGGTAGCTCACTGAGAGTGTTCCGTCTCAGGTCCAGCTCCTGGAGTTTGCTGAGCCCTGAAAAGATTTCGCCTGGCAATTCAGCCAGCTTGTTTGAACCAAGGTCGAGGGTCCGCAACAAAGGAGTCTTATCAAAGATGCCACTTGGCAGTGAGCTCAACCTGTTTTCGCTCAGATCGAGAACTTGTAGCCGCGGGCTGTGCTGCAAAAGCTCTTGCGGAAGTATTTTCAGCTCGTTTCCATCAAAAATGGGATAGCCCCTCTCATCAGATTTACCCCCCAGCAACAATTGCTCCAGGGCTGGCATGGGGCGCAGCAAGTCTTCTGGCAGCACCTTCAATCGGTTTTGGCTGAGGGACAAGATTTTCAAGTTTGACAAGCCGCTGAACGTGTCTGACTCCACATGTTTCAAACTCAAGCGGCCCAAGTCCAAGAGTTGCAGGCTCTCCAACAGGGCAAACACATTTTGAGGTAAAAATGACAACCGATTGCCAGAGAGCGACAATCGTTGCAAGCCCCGTGAAGAGGTGAAGGCATCCTCTGCAACACTTGTGATGTTCTGCTCGCTCAAGCTCACATCTTTGAGGCGAAGAATGCCTATAAGGCTGCAGCTCGCAAGGTGCTTTGCACCATGATCCTTTTGGTGACAGCGACACGGAAAGCATCCGAAATCATCCTTGTGAATCGGGTAGAAGTGCGTTGAAAGCAATAGAGCAATGATCGTGACCAGCAAACAGGGCGAATACCTAAGCAGCGGTTGCAAGGAGAAACGAAGAACTCGAGTTCATCCATCAAAGCCCAATGGTATGAAAGGGGGGGGCATTCGCCATGAAACAGAAACCTAATCTCAGGTATCCAATTGTTTTACTTCGCAAATGCCTGTGGTGTGACTCCTGAAATACTTGGAATGCACCTCGGAATCCTGGACCTGTGAAACTCCTGGGAACCCTGAAACGCGCTGAAAAACTTTTCAAGAGCCCTGGAACCCCCTTGGCTGTTGATGCTGGGGAACAACAGCTTAAGAAGTGGTGTATCAGATTGTACTGGTATGCTTGAGGATGCACAAACGGGTGCAGCAAGTACAGTAAAGCTGAGAACAACAAGACGCCTCCTCTGTACAAATATGTTGGCAAGTTGAGGGGCTTCGAGATACTCACATGACAAATTGTGTCAACAGGTTGCGAAAACACGATGGATTGAAAATTGCAGAGACAACATAAAACGAAACCAATGAAACCAATGCAGCAAAAATGCAACGCTTTGGAACAAATTCGATATCTCTTTGAGCAAAATCTCGATGAAATCGACAGTGACTGGGAAGCAGAGTTCGGTAAGCTTTGCAACTTCTTCCAGTATGTCAGTCGATCGCTTCGCTCCAAAGCACGGCAAACTGTGCAAACATGTGCAAGAGAATAGTAGACAGCAAAGAAACCAAAAAAATCGGATGGGAATGCAAATGCCGGGTCCAATTCTGCTTGGAAGTTGACCGAAGCCTCATCCCCGAAATTTCCTTGAATGGCTTGGTCCAGCTGCAGTTCGTGGATGGCCAGCAAGGTGATGATGAGGTATGTGCTGGTGTAAGCAATATCAAGAACCGCATCCATCATCGCAGCACCCCGGCGCACCCACTTCACAGAGGGGACGGCCAACAGAATGGTTGGATAGATGCTGTTCAAACAGAGGAAACCCACAAAAGCCCAAAAACATCTTTCGAATGCACCTGAATGCTTCGGAGCTGAATGGAATGCAAACGACACAAGGCCACCCATAATTTGGAGCTTTCCAAAGGCCTGCAGCATCACTGTGAATAACTGCAGCATTGCAACTTTGAAGCCGTAGAGCTTGCCTTCAATGCCAAAATACTCCTCGTAGAGCAGCTGGGTCGGTTTCAGCGGCCTCAACTTGATATTGGCTGACCGACACCGGCGCAAGTCGCTCAGGAGGACGATGATCAAGGCCAGGTATGGCAAAGAGAAAACAATGGGAGGCAACAGCTGCGAAAGGCTCTCCTCCAACCATCCAGAATCAGCAGCGGCAGCCTCCGGCAATCTCCCATCACTGGGCTCAGCCGTCTGCTTGAGAGCAAAAGCATCTCGGATCAATTGTGGAAGGTTTGAACGGATGAAGGGTGGGCTGTACCGCACAAAGTACTGCCCCCCAAGGTACGTTGCTGCAAGTAATGAGCTGATCCGAAGCAAAGCAACAACAACGACTACCAATCGTGATTGCACTGGTCGCCCAGACATAAGCAAAGGATCTACCTGCAAACTGCCTGCCAGAAGTCCCACCTGTTCTGCCAAGTGGTGAACATCATCAACTTGATTTTCCAGCTTTGTCAAAGAGGCTTCACGGAAACGGATCGTGGCTAAATAGTGGTTGATCTTGACCACCATCTCGGCACATCTGACACCAGCTTGGACTGAAGCAAAAGAATCGCGAGTACGCACAATTTCCATTTCTCGCAACTCATCATGCTCTGCTCTCGTTTGCAGAAAGCACCACGCACTGAGCATTATTTCCCAATCATCGAAGATTACATCGCAATACAAGAGATCTACGATTCGACTGGGTTCACTTTCTCGCACGACAGCCTCTTGTGCCACTGGCACTGTCATCAGTACGGGCCGCAAATCTTGCCGAGATATGGAACCAGGCTGCTCCTCCAAGAACTCTCGCAGTGGAAGGCACAGATTCTTGTCGAAGTCATCAAGATGCTTTCTGGCTTCGACGAAGTGTTCCGTCAAGCCTGTGACTTGAGGCTGGGCAATATCGTCTCTACCCCAATCACCAAAAAGCCTGGACATATCATTCTGCAAATTCTTTGCATACAAAGCTTCCGATTCAACTTCAAGCTTCCTTGACAGTGTGTGCATTCTGTTGAGCCGAGCTGTGGTGTAAACAATGCTGACAATTGCTATTGAGATAACAATCATAAAAATCAACGTGCCAGACACTCCTGTTGACTGAGAAAAGGCATAACTTGCCACAGGCACCAGGCTGAGAACCAGCAGAACCAACAGAAATCGGCTCTCTACCTCTGCCACTGCTTGTGCAAGAATCAGCACACTAAGCTCCACATTCTGGCGCCAACCATTTACCGCAACGCAAATCCTTTTGCCAAGGCCCACCCAGTGGTGCCTTTCACAATAACCGCTCTCAGAACAGTGAAACGAATGACATGAAGGATGGCTGCATGGGAACGGTTTGTTTTCATCAAACATCTCCTGTTGAGTGCTGTGAGTCTCTGTCTCTGCATCTTCTCCAGCTGATTCATCACTGCTTGTGGCGCTGGACCTGCCAAACCTGGTTGGCTCAAAGTACACCGAGCTGACATGTGGCAGCTGGCGGGCACTGAGTTGTCGCATGCGTTGCCAGATGAAACGGAAGCTCCGGGTGCAACGCCCTTTGATGACACCGCCAAAATCAACATGAGCAAATCCAGGGAACCAGCTTCGCTTTGGCAAACCTTCAATGTTCACCCAAGTGTCCAAGCTGCTTCGCAACCATTTCAGTGACTTAATGGATTGGTGAAGTTCTATCCTCGCATCAATCGACACCTGGCCACATCCACTGAGATCAAGAACTATACTCTCCAAGTTTCGCGACGACTGCAAAGCTGAACTGAAGCATCCGAATTCTTCCAAACATGGCAAGTTCATGAACCTGCAGCCACTGGACCGTGGCAGCTGAGAAAAAGAAAAATAACACTATCATATCCATGGAATCAAAAAGAAAGCGCAGCAAACAATAAGCTGAAAATCATATTTTTTGCTGGTTCAAGATGAAGAAAAATGTGACTGAAAATTCACAACTCAGCGCACCATAGCTCCAAGTACATGAGGCTCTCCATCTCTCTCAGGGCAGCTCCAAGCCCTGCCGCAGTCCTGAAGTGTGCGGAACCTGTGAAGCGCAAATTCAACTGGACCAAAGACTTCAAACACTGCACCGAAGATGTAAACATGTCCAGAGTCTCAAGACCCGAGAATCCCAGATCTAATCGCAAAACGCGCAACTCTGCAGGAAGGCTTTGGATCAGCACATTGAGCTCATGGTCAGAGAAAATCCGGCATCCAGTCAGTGAAAGCTGCACTATCTTTCTACCAACATCTGCCTTTACAGCCCTGGCCAGGAGTTCAGTGCATCTTCCTTGAAGGACAAATCCGTACCAGCTGGATAAGGCGAAGTGCGAAGCAAGAGCTTCATCTACTCGCTGGAAATTCGGATCCCCAGCGGGGTATGACTGCAAAAGCTCAAAGTCACAAGTTCCAAGACGAGAAAGAGCTATGCTGTTCAGTATGCGAACCTTGTCGATGTTCCGCGTGGCATGAGCTTCCTTGAGCTGTCCAACATTCAAACTCATGATTATGGCTCGGACACCTTCTGGAAAAAGAGAGAACTGAAATTAGAATGAGCCATTTTTGCGAGGTTACATACATAAAATGCAAATGGAGCAATATGAACAATGGACCATGGACCTTGTCCATTCAATCGATCGTCCAAATGCATAAAACGGTTCTCCAAACAACATCAAAACAGCAAAAGTTTCTTGCAATCCCGCAGCAAGGTTCTTCAATCTTTACCTTCAAGCCCTTTTCCAAAAGGCCAAGAGGAAAGTGACGCTCACGAGCTGCTTTGTGGTGCAACCCGATGATGCCGATCATTCGACTTTCTGCTCCAGCAAGTCCATCAGTAAGCACGTGAGCCTCAGAGATCAACAAGTTTGGAACGGTCAAAACATCACTTTTCACTTATCACCTCTTTGTAAAGATATATGGAAAGGGATGCTTACAGTAAGGTGATGTGACAAGGTTCACCATGGTGCAGAAATGGGGGTTACGGTAAAGGCGATGGTCTCAACCTTTGGAGCAGACCACGCAAAGGAAATGTCCACACAAGGCCACCACTTCTGTGTCGAGTAGCTTTGTCATATGCGTCAGTGGCTCCCACATCAAGCAGTAAACGTCGTCTGGACCAGTTGCCCTCTCGATGTTCGATCGCCTTGGTCGTTTTTAGGCTGAAAATACCGGAATTGTCTACACCAGTGTCTCCTTCGATCCACTATCTACTGAAGCATTGCTTGCCTTTACGAACATGACCTGGTGTTGCTCCTGCTCGTTATACCCCATTCACATGTATGCAAATAGCATTTTGCACTGAAACAAGCTAGCTGCTAGCTGGACAAATCAAAACGTGTCCCTTCAGGCAGAACTCACAAACCAAAAAAACTCACGTTCATGTCACCTTTTTTCTCGTTCTATGATGCTTTCTCGCACTTCTAGGAATTTCTAAGGCTGTGGCCATGGCTTCCTCGAAGCAGCACCAAATCCTTTCGAAAGGCGTTGTTGTTGTTGTTGTTGTTGTTGTAAGCGGACGTCAACCTGCTCCTCACCGAAGTGAAGTAGTTAAGACGCCATAGTATGCCATCTGCGAGAATCAAGTTCCCATACTTCTCCAAGCAAAACTCAAAGGAAGCGAAACCTGCCTGAAATAAAAAGAAGTAAACACAGTGCGCCAGCTAGCATTCCGCATGGAATGTTTGTTGATCAAGTACGACTTGCCAAAAAGGTAAAGTCCGTAGCCTCTGCAGCCGCCAAACTGCTGCAGCCCAAGCCACGGCTCGCTGATGTCGCTGCACAGCCGCAGCGATCATGGAGCGTGAGTCACGCAACACCTCACCTGCCTGAGCATCGGCTGTCGCATTGAGAACGCGGCAGAGATGAACATCAATCCAACCATCTGGTGGTGTCCAGTCAGGCACCTTGTTGTGAGAAGGGATCCAAGTGCAAACAGTGCCCTGAATCAATAAGCCGCTGATCCGCTGCCAGAAAAGTGGCAAGTCACCCTCCCAACGGCCAGTGCTAATGCCTCGCTGAAGCCGCCGCACCAAAGCCTGATTGTCAATCAAGAGCATCACCGGTCTGTTAGCTGCAGAAGAGGCTAAACAAGCTTGCAGAAGAGCAGCACGCTCACCTGCAGCAGGTGTTTGCTCAAAACCAGTCCCGGCACCTTGAACAGTGGTGCCTGAAAGTGTCGAAACCGCCCAGCTAGCTCTTTGCCATCGATCACAGGAAGTAGCTATGATACAACTGCCGTCCAAACCCAAGGTGGGTCGCTGAAGAGGATCGAATTGCTGAATAAAAGTAACCAAAGCAGGATCTGCAACCATGTTGGAAAAAGGCAACACAGGAGGAGCATCCACAAGTGGAACCAGCAAACGACGTTCAGTAGCGCTCCTGAACTCACCATCCCATGGCTGCGCTTGGCAGTGAAAAGTGAGATGTTCTCGATCAGGAGACCGCAATCCACATTCACAACAAGGTGCCTGACTGGACACCACCAGATGGTTGGATTGATGTTCATCTCTGCCGCGTTCTCAATGCGACAGCCGATGCTCAGGCAGGTGAGGTGTTGCGTGACTCACGCTCCATGATCGCTGCGGCTGTGCAGCGACATCAGCGAGCCGTGGCTTGGGCTGCAGCAGTTTGGCGTCTGCAGAGGCTACGGACTTTACCTTTTTGGCAAGTCGTACTTGATCAACAAACATTCCATGCGGAATGCTAGCTGGCGCACTGTGTTTACTTCTTTTTTATTTCAGGCAGGCTTCGCTTCCTTTGAGTTTTGCTTGGAGAAGTATGGGAACTTGATTCTCGCAGATGGCATACTATGGCGTCTTAACTACTTCACTTCGGTGAGGAGCAGGTTGACGTCCGCTTACAACAACAACAACAATCCACATTCACAACTCAAAGCAGAACCAAAGCGCTCTGTGACCCTGCCATCCACTGCAGCACCAGTCAAAACCCTGCGACTGTAGTAATCCATGCCTAAAGCTGCATTTGCCTGAAAAAGGAAACCCGGCTCCTTGCCGTTTGGCCATCGACCATCCGTTTTGGTGTCCTTAGTCCACAAACCAACGAGCCATGAATGGATAGCGGCCTTTTGCAAGCTTTTCAAAGACATCCACCCAGGTTTCAAAATCCCAGCAGGCGTGTGCCACAGGCCATCGTCAAGTCGCCATTTCCAATCTTTGAGTACTGCTTTCCAGCGAGGAGCAGGCGAGGTAGCTGCAGGCAACCCTTGGGCACGGCGGCATTGCCGATTCCATTCCGCCAGGGCGGCGGTGAACTGGAGCGCAAACATCGGATGTAGTCTTGCAGAACCCAAAGAATTCCAAAAGAGCAGCCGGCTCCTACCTGGAGGAGCCCTTCGACCCCAAAGTGCAGTTTCGATCATAGATGTCCATGTTCGAATGGTTCTTGCACTGAAGTGATGAAAAGCACCGGACCAAGCAGATAAAGATATCACCAACTTATGCACCAATGCAATGCGAGTGCCTAAGTGCTGTGCTGCCAAACGAATTTTGAGACATCGTCGCTGAATGTTGTCACTGACAATATCCGCATCAACACAAGAACTGGGGCGTGACAAATTGTATTGAATGCCAAGCAGTGTGAAAGTATCCGCAGGTACACCTACTAAATCTTTCTTCTTGCGCACCTTGGCAACCAGATGCGGTTTGGTGGCGAAGCTAGCCAATTTGTCAGGGTGAAGTTCGAAGCCGAGAATAGCATCGGCTTGCGCTCCCGCAGTCATGGCGTTGATGACCACTTCAAAACTTTGACAACCTTGTTTCCACATGGTGCAATCGTCCAAATAAATAGCCAAAGAAATCCTTGGTTCCTGCCGTTTGACAAACCTCACCCAAACTGTCATCAAAGCGTTCAGTAGCGCAGGGCTGGCTGGACAGCCTTGCAGCAAACCCCGTTGAGCAATAACCGGATGAGGGTGATAAGAACCTTGCCAAGCAAACCAACGACGCTGTTCACTGTAAAAATCAGCGAGTAAATCACAAATTGATGAGGGAGCACCGAACCATCGCCACACTTTAATGGCTGTCTGAGGGCAAACTGAATCAAAACACTTGCGAACATCAGCTTTGCACCCGACCAAATCGACACGAGACTGCTTTGCCGCGCTGACAGCTTCGTAGAAACGTTCATGGACTTCCATGATGCCCTTGCCTGGTAGACCACCAAAAAGTTCGGGCGAAGCCCATTCCGCAATCCAAGGCTGTAATTTTTTCAGAGTGGCACTCATGCAAATACGCCACAGGACAGTGACAATGGCTAAAGGGCGCATGCCACCAGTAGCTTTTGGTAACAAAGCAATTCTAACATCTTTCCACATCGTAGGAACACAGCCATGTCGCAAGCAAGCATCCCAAAGAGCACCGACCTGATCCCAAAAAGCAATGGGAAGATTGCGCAAATGGAGAGCTGTCCAGGCATCCATGCCCGGAGCCTTGTCCTTCGCTTTGAGCGCAATCCGAACCAATTCAGAACCACTAACCTGAATACAGTCATCCGGCAATGGATCGCTTGCAGAGCCAATCTGAGAGTACAACTGGTCCCCCAGATTCAAATTCGGAAGCGACCCTGGATTCCAGTACCTCTCCCAATCCAATGCTGCGCACTTGGCCCTATCTGCAGGTAGAATGGGGCCATCAAAACTTGCAGTAGGACTGGCGGGCGGCACCTGTTTGACCCACCTGCCTAGTTTGGTGGCATTTTCCTGCACGCTGTCCTTCCACGCCTCCAAGCGTAACTTGGACGCTGCTGTAGCTTCTGCATTTGCCAATTCTAGCACTGCACTAACCAACCTGGGGTCATCCAAAGAGAAAAAAGCCAAAGAATGATGTAAATGAGGGCCATCACGAACCAACTTCTTCTCCAACTCGGGCAACGGGGCCTTTTGGTACTCCACCACTCTTCGTGCGAAGCGTCTGAGCTTGCGCTCTTTCACTGTTTGCAAAGAAGGCGCTTTTGAAGACGGAGGACTGGCAATTTGCTGCGGGCCCTGGCGCATAGCACGACCAGTTTTGCCACGTGCGAGAAGAAGAGATTCTGCGCAGTTGCTAAGTAAGGTCCAAGCAGAGTCCACGTTGCCTGTACTCAATGCATTTCCAAAATCGTCACATACTTCTTCCCAAGCACTTAGCCAAGAAGCTTCAGCGACCTTGTCAGAATGCAAAGGGGCACCAACTGGGAGAGTCCACGGTGTGGATAATGAACCAGGCACATGCAAGTTGTAAACCACCGCGTCATGGTCAGCCAAGCCAAGATGTTGCTCCCTACCAGTAAAAATTAACCGAGGAGTGCACAAGCCATAGTCAATGACCACACCTGTATAAACACCTGCAGCAGTTCGATGTGTACCACCTAAAACACGATCTCCGCAAACCAGCTCATCACAGGACCGCCACTGTCCAGTAGCCAAAACGTTAGAAATTGGCCAACAATGAATTTCCAAATTGAAGTCACCCATGATCACTGTATCTTCACCACAAGTAGCAACAAACTCGAACAGCGCACCCAGCGCACGGCTGGCAGCTGTGCGATCAGAAGCATGTAAGTAAACATTGATGAGAATCAACGGCCTTTGCTGAGGTCTATAGAGTTTGACGGCCATGGATCTTTCCACAGACACCATGTCGACAGGAAGGGCCAAGGCCTCAGCAGGCCACTTTGTTAGAACCAATGTACCACCTTCCACTACATTTTTCGAATTTCTTCCTTGAGGGCCAGGAAAAAGTTGCCACCCGCGTGCCTTGACGGCACGAGTCACAGCATTCCAGCTGTGATTGTTAACTCTAGTTTCTTGAAGACACAGAACATGTAAATTCTGGAGCTGAGCAAAGTCAAGCACACCACCCAAGCGGCCTCCCAAGGACCGTACATTCATAGTCCCCAACCGCATAGTGCTGTCAGAGCCCGTCATGGGTTCTGATCCACAGCGCCATCCTGCTGCAATCCCAAAATGTCCAAAGCTCGCGAAGCAGCTCGCTGTCTGGCACTTGGAGCCTGAGCCGCAAGAGGCACCAAAATATCCCTCTGGCCCTTTCGAAACTTAGTCCAAACCATTTTACGAGGACACTGACTTCCTGTAAGCCGTCTGATGTTGTTGACACAACGCTTGCAATGCACACAAGCAAAACGCACCGTAAAATTGGCAGGCCACACAATGGCCTCAATCTGATGCGTGCTGTCTGCTGCAGTATCAGTGGTGCGAAATGCTCCAGAGTCGATGATTTCCAAAACTGTGCGGGCACCCTTCTTGAGGTCATCGCTGATGTCTGCATTTTTGAGGCACGCACGCAATCTTTCCACCAACTGCTTTCGTTTGGGCCCTTTGCTGGAAGCATACTGTTCACAAGCAATCTTTGCCAAACGCTTCGCTGTCAAAGCCATACTGCCACAAGTTTTGCAAATGACGTAAGACATTCCAACTCTTTTCTGTTTGCCATTTCCTGTGGCTGGAATGGTAACGAAAGTGGGGTCATGTGCTCCAGCATCGCCACGCTTGAAGCCAAGCAACCTTCGAGCCACTGCAGCTGCACGCACCTGGCGCGTGGCTTTGCTAGCATTCTCCCGTCTGAAGCTGCTGTCCTTGTGGAAGAGCTTGGCATCCGCCTGAGGATGTTTGTCTTCCCTATGCTTGCGGATGACGCTGTACACTTGGCCAGGTTTGAGGTTGTGATCAGCGGACAAGCCAAGTTTGCAAACAGGACACTTCCAGCTATAGACTCCTCCCTTCTTGACCGCAGACAGCGCAGGCAACGTGTTTTTGAAGCCGATTTTCAACTGTTCCTTCTCATCGGGATGCCAAGCATTGATATGAGCTCTCTTCTTGTCAACCCATCCTTTGCACACCCCAGTGGAAAAGTCACACAAAGGGCATGTCCACTCAGTACGCTTAGTGCGTCTGGACGAAGCACTGGCTGCGTCTTGTCCTTCACTGGCTGCACGTGGCGTGCACGGACCCCGACCCGAAGTAGCAGCCGCAGGGGAAGAAGAATTCTTGCGCTGCTCTGACAAAGTAGAGGCGGGCGCGGGGCTAGCACACCTTCCACGTTTTTTGTTGCTATGAACCAGTGACGGCAAAGCTGACAATCTGGTGGCACCAACTGAAGTAGCGCCACATTCCGATCCTCCACCTCTGTTGCCCTGCATTGGACCATTTGCGGCCTGAGTCAAAACTTCAGGAGGGAAAGCACCTTCAAGTCGTTCATAGTGCTTTGAACGAAACCACAAAGCGATGGGAGCACCACCCTTGCCACGACCATTGTAAATCTCCGGAACCCCACGAGGCTGGAAGACAATGATCGGGCGATCGTAGTGCACAGCCGCAGCAGAAACTTCAAGAGCACTGCCCCCAGCACCAATCTTTGAGAGCATGGTGAGATAGCTCTCCCATGATTCGCAAGCATTCTCCGCCTCTGTTGGCTCCTTGCCGTCCCACCAGGGCTTGTAACGACCCTGGTGCTTGGTCAGGTGGGTGACAACGCTTGCACGCACATTCCTGGCTGTTTTTCCGCCCAAACTTTGAGCAAGGGCTTCAAAAAGACAGTTGCCGTCAGCAGGGATGCTTTTCACCTTCATATTGTGAGGGGGCTTGGGTTCCCCCGCAACACGCTTGGCCGGAGGACTCTTTTCAGGAGTACTGACAGTTCTTTTTGCCCCAGCGGGTTCTCCAGCATTGTCCATCTTTGCGTCCGACTTGTCCTCGTCCAAATTCTCAGCAGGAACCTTCTCAGCCCCTGCAATAGTCACTGGCTTTTTGACTGGCGTTCCCATGTAGAAAGATTTGCGAAAGGCGTTCCAGCTGAATCCAGCACCAAAAGAACTCCCTCAGACATCTGCATAGCTCTGTAGAATGAAGTGCTGCGTGGGTTGCTTTTGATATCCTCTTCCACGCAGTGCTGGTTATTGGCATATGCACAGACCCAATAGAATGTACTGCTTGAGAGTTCTCGCACCAGAGCATGCTGCTCCAAGCAGGCCAGAAACTTACAAACAGGCTCCTCACAGATCTGCCCAACACAAAATTGGACGTGCTTCAAAGCAATAGATTGACTTTAATCTATCACTACGCTGGATGTTCATTTCTTGGGAATGTGAATTATCAGCGGAAAAAGTAACTTGTTGCTGACAGACAATGCAATAACACGATCTCAAACAACCTTGAGAGTTTGCCTATCCAAGGCTCGATCCAAGCATGTGACACAAACCAGTGAGGTCTCTGCACTTGAATCGCCATGAGCTCTACCATGCTGCAGCCCTTTTTCGCATAGCCGTCCTGGGATTCTGCATAATGGGGCCATTTAAAAAAAGAAAAACGGTAGATTCCTCAAATTGGAAAATGTTGTCACATCATCAACAAATCCAGGCTTCGGTGGCTGGTTTGATGATCCAATGATTCGCATGATACAAGTTGAAGGTCTCAAACTGCAGCCTTGTCCCACGCTGTTCTCCGAAAGTCTCACACCATCTGTCAGCCATCTTGGAGATGAAAACAACGATCTTTGCCAATTGCTCGCGAGTGATCCCTCGCTCTGCAGTATCTTTGATGCAGAAAGTCTCCTCTGCCGTGTGTGGGGCGACCAACAACAACCAGCAAATGAAATTGGAATGGAATTCAATTGAAGCATTATGCAGTAGCGAAGGTGGAATAATGGGCCTGCAATCTCTGAAATTCAAAAGATTGACTTCTAAAGATACACTTTCTCTTTATTCTATTTGATCCTATTGGTTAGATCGCCTTGTTACCAAAAAAAAAGGAACAAAGAGGCAGGTGTGTCTCCTGGCTGGTGATCTCTGAGTAGTTTGCCAAGACCAACGTGCTGTGGGGGGTTGCCTCCACAACGTCATCGCACTGTAGCTGGCAGACCCCACTTGACAGCAACTTGTTCCCATGCCATGGACAGTCTGGCAAACGCTCACGTAGCAGTAAAATGATATCAGCTGCAGTGCTCGAGGCAGTCAACGGGATGTCGAAGTGACCAAATTCGGGACTATCCACAGAAACCGACATAAGACAGCGAGTGCTTTGCGCTGTCCAGCAGTACGAATTACAGTAATTGCAGTCTATAACACGTGGTCTGCAGGAACATTCTCTTGAGAAACATGAGATTGGCTGCTTTGTTCTTATGTGTTTGCTTGACTGATTTGGTTTTCATGTCAAAGTCAATAGCACCGTACAGTGCAAATGCGGCACAAGTCCGTCTTGAGAAAACGCCAGAGGGACAAAAACAACCAAACTTCCTCAAAGACAACAGGCAATAAACATGGCCAAGCCAACATGGCCAATATTCCCAAAACAACCAAAACCACTTCACAGAGCCCTTAAAAAAGGAAGCCATGTCTAAACAGCTGGAATACATCTTCAGATATTATACTGTATTACGACATGTTTTGATGATCCATCATGCCAATTTAAATGTTCAATGCTTGGTTTCCACACTCTTCCAGGACCACTGCAGGGAGGTCCTGCAGGTGTCGAACCCACACCAACGAATGACGCGAAATCGCCAAATCGCCTAAGATTCTGTTGCACCAAGATCGGGGGGCATCAAGTTGGCTTTGCCCGGAACACTAAGGGAACAGGGCAACGAACATTTTCTCCAATTTCCAACAACTCTAATTCCAAGGACAGCAGCTGACGTGGCGTCCTCTGGCAGAGTTGCTGGCAGAAATGCACCTTTGCGGCGCTGGGGATCAGACAGACAAGCGAAAAGCCGACGCACGAGTTTCACAACATTTCACGACTACAGAACCACGTGAACCACAGGTTTAAAAAAAATGTAATTACTCCGAATTCCGAACTTTGAACTTCTGACATGTACATCCTCCAATAGCGTAGCCTGGCCATGAAAACTCAATGTTTCAATAGGAAAGTCAACTGTAAAAGCAGGATTTCCTATCACCAGGTTTCACAACCAAAGGATACCTGTTGGGGTTGGAAGCACTTGCCACCTGCACCCGGGGCCTCAACATCTCTCAATGCAGTTGACCTGTCCAAAATCCATGGGCCGCATAGTGCTTGAAAGATGATGGGAATGTATGAAATCCTCCAGATGTTCCAGGAATGTTGCTGCCAATGATATCCAATGATAATCAAGTCATAATCCCGTTGTTTTCATGATAAAAATTTGTGTTACTGCTGTAGTAGTATGTCAATTGGTATCAACTCTAAATCATTCTAAATCCCTGGCCATGTCCTCACCCCACGACTCTCAAAACTCGTCAATCGCGCAGTGCTGGGCATTCGAGCCGCTGCAGTGAACTTCCTGCAGCGCTGGGATGAAGCCCTCATCTTTTTCCCCGTGCGAAGCCCATTTCCACTGGGGACGTCCCAGCAAACTATAGACTTTTGGATAAGGTGTCTAAATATCGGAATCCCCACAGTTGTGTAATGGTGTGTGCACATGCGAAAAGCCGGTAATATGGAGCAGCTTGCGGAATAGTCACATGGTTGTCCTTCATCGGTCCACACATTGAGTGGTGTAAAGACCGCAAACAATGGAAACCATCTCAACTTGAAGGTGTTGAACATTGTTGAAGTTTCATACAAGTTCTGGCATTGATAACATGGATAAACCCTAACCCTTGCTGCATCATCCTCCATGGTAGAAACCCTGGCAATTGTCACTATCAGCAACGCTTTCCTCAAGTAATGCACCAAAACAATCCAAAACATTTGAGATCTTTCAGGGTCAAGTAGTCCAGGCACCTTTTTCCCAGCTAAGCCATGGAACTTGATCCAGTGGATCGACCCCCACCAGATTCTGGATTCAAATGGTGTTTTATGGTGTTATGTTGTTTGATGTTGTTTGATGTTGTCATGTTCTTTAAAGGGATGGCCATACACCCACAACTTGTCGAAACTCAAAAACTCTCGGCATGATGTTCCCATTTGGAGCCATTGGTCCAAGGCGCAGCGTGCCGAATGGCAGCGCTCAGCGCTTCACGTGGTCGACACAGTGGTTACACCTGTCTCAGCGGCTTCTTTCCCGGACTGTCTTTTTCTTGGTGGAAGTCTTTCACCACAAGAGGGTCAATCTTGAACCCTACAAAGCCTGAAAACGAGTTTCCAAGCAGAGGCAAGCCGCAAATACCCGGGAAGACATCCCAACAATGGAGGTTGAAAACTTACAGAGATCACACCAGAACCGAAAGCTTCATGAAAATGACTTTGATACCTGTGATGACTTCGACTTGACATTCCGATGCCTCGGTGTGCGAACGTCTCTCCAGTTGCGCGCCAGGTGCCACTGCCACCTTGGACCTTGGTCGCCCAACGCAGGTGCTACGCTCAAAACGCCCCAAAAGATCACGAAACAAGAATAGAATGCAATAAATATCACGAGGACAAACCATATGAAACGCATTGCAACTAGATTCAAAGGGGTTGTTGGAAGTGGGTGAAATGTGAAATCTCGTCGCTTGACTGTGTGATCTATACCCAGGAGCCAGTCGTACCCACAACCCTATCAAGCGGGCAGATGGCAGAGCACCCCATCATTTTCGCCGAAACAAACAAAGAATCCTTCATCCGCATAGCCGGACATCTCAGTTGGCCATCTCACCAGTTGACACACCATATAGCCGAACAAATTGCCGGCAAATCACTGAGATCATTGCCGGTTAGCCAAAGCTTTTGCAGGCTTCCGAGCCCTGAAAACAGATTGGCCCAGACTTCAGCGGGTAATTCGCCGAGTCTGTTGTCATGCAGCAAGAGCAACCGCAAGTTGCCGAGCCCTGCGAACAGATGATCCCAGACTTCGACAGGCAACTCGTTCAGCCTGCACCTATCGAGGACAAGCGTCTGCAGGTTGCCGAGCCCGGAAAAGACTCCAGCATGCAACTTACTGAGATCGTTTCCGCCCAAGTCAAGCTCCTGCAAGTGGCTGAGCCCTGCAAATGATTTGGACCAGACTTTAGAAGACAACTCGCCGAGCCTGTTGGACCTCAGGTTCAGCTTCCGCAAGTTGCTAAGACCTGCAAACAGATTGGCCCAGATCTCAACAGGCAACTCATTGAGCCTGTTCTCATCCAGGACAAGCTTCTGCAGGTTGCCCAGCGTGGAAAAGGCTTCAGCATGCAACTTGCTGAGATCGTTTCCGCCCAAGTAAAGCTCCAGCAAGTGGCTGAGCCCTGCAAATGATTTGGACCAGACTTTAGAAGACAACTCGCCGAGCCTGTTGGACCTCAGGTTCAGCTTCCGCAAGTTGCTAAGACCTGCGAAGAGATTGGCCCAGATCTCAACAGGCAACTCATTGAGCCTGTTCTCATCCAGGACAAGCTTCTGCAGGTTGCCCAGCGTGGAAAAGGCTTCAGCATGCAACTTGCTGAGATCGTTTCCGCCCAAGTAAAGCTCCAGCAAGTGGCTGAGCCCTGCAAACGATTTGGACCAGACTTTAGAAGACAACTCGCCGAGCCTGTTGGACCTCAGGTTCAGCTTCCGCAAGTTGCTAAGACCTGCGAAGAGATCGGGCCACACTTCAGCAGGCAACTTACTGAGCCTGTTGGTCCCCAGGTTGAGATCTTGCAACTTTCTGAGCCCTGAGAAGACTTCAGCATGCAACTCACTGAGATCGTTTTCGCCCAAGTCAAGCTCCTGCAAGTGGCTGAGCCCTGAAAAGACTCCCGCATGCAACCGAGTGAGCGAGTTTTCCCCCAGGTTGAGTTTCTGCAAGTTGCTGAGACCTGAGAAGACTCCAGCATGCAACTCACTGAGATCGTTGCGATGCAGGTCAAGCTCCTGCAAGTTGATGAGCCCGGAAAAAACTTCATCAGGCAACTCACTGAGTTCGTTGTAACTCAGGTCCAGCTCCTGCAGTTTGTTGAGCCCTGCAAAGAGATTGGCCCAGATCTCAACAGGCAACTCATTGAGCCTGTTCTCATCCAGGACAAGCTTCTGCAGGTTGCCCAGCGTGGAAAAGGCTTCAGCATGCAACTTGCTGAGATCGTTTCTGCCCAAGTCAAGCTCCTGCAAGCGGCTGAGCCCTGCAAATGATTCGGACCAGACTTTAGGAGGCAACTCCCCGAGTTTGTTGGACCCCAGGTCCAGCCACCGCAAGTTGCTAAGACCTGCGAAGAGATGGGCCCACACTTCGGCAGGCAACTTACTGAGCGAGTTGTAACCCAGGTTGAGCTTCTGCAACTTGCTGAGACCTGAGAAGACTTCAGCAGGCAACTCGCTGAGTCTGTTCCAACCCAGGTCCAGCTCCTGCAGTTTGCTGAGCCCTGCAAACAGATTGGCCCAGACTTCAGAAGGCAACTCACTGAGTTTGTTGGACCCCAGGTTGAGAATCTGCAAGTTGCTGAGTCCTGCAAAGACTTCAGCAGGCAACTCGCTGAGTTTGTTGGAGCTCAGGTCCAGCTTCCGCAAGTTGCCAAGCCCGGAAGAAACTTCATCAGGCAACTCGCTGAGTTTGTTGTATCGCAGGTCAAGCTTCTGGAGTTTGTTGAGCCCTGAAAAGATTTCGCCTGGCAAATCAGTCAGCTCGTTTAAACCAAGGTCGAGGGTCTCCAACAAAGGAAGTTTATCAAGGACGTTGTGTGGCAGTGAGCTCAACGTGTTTTCGCTCAGATCGAGAACTTGTAGCCGCGGGCTGTGCTGCAAAAGGTCTTGCGGAAGTATGCTCAGCTCGTTTCCATCAACGATGCGTTTGCCCTTATCAGTTTTCCCCCCGAGCAAGAATTTCTCCAGGGCTGGCATGGGGCGCAGCAAGTCTTCTGGCAACACCTTCAATCGGTTTTGGCTGAGGGACAAGATTCTCAAGTTTGACAAGCCGGCAAACGTGTCTGACTCCACCTGTTGCAAACCCAAGCGGCCCAAGTCCAGCAATTGCAAGCTGTCCAAAGGAGCGAACACCTTCTCAGGTAAAAATGACAACCGATTGCCAGAGAGCGATAACCGTTGCAAGCTTGTTAAGGAGGTAAAGGCATCCTCGGCAATACTTGTGATGCTTTGCTCACTCAAACTCACATCTTTGAGGCGAAGAATGCCTATAAGGCTGCAACTTGCAAGGTGTTTTGCGCCATCTTCTTTTTGCAGACAGCGACACGGAAAGCATCCGAAGTCATCCTTGTGAATCGGGTAGAAGTGCGTTGAAAGCAATAGAGCAATGATCGTTACAAGCAAACAGGGCGAATACCTGAGCAGTGGTTGCAAGGAGAAACAAAGAACTCGAGTTCATCCATCAAAGCCCGATGGAATGAAAGGGGGCCATTCCAGAAACCAAATTTCAAGGGGATTGACATTGAAAATATATAGGTACTGGTATCATATAGGTATCCATGTTTTTTTACTTCGCGAATGCCTTTGCTGGGACTCCTGGAACTATGCCACCCGACAGCACCTTGCTACCATGGAACCCTGGAAACCTGGAAACCCTGAAACCTCGGAATCCTGGACCTGTGAAACTCCTGGGAAGCCTGAAACCTGCTGAAAAACCTTACCCCCTTGGCTGTTGATGCTGGGGAACAACAGCTTAAGAAGTGGTGTATCAGATAGTATTAGTATGCTTTAGGACGCATAAAAGGGTGCAGCAAGTACAGTAAAGCTGAGAACAGCAAGACGCCTCCTCTGTACAAATATGTTGGCAAGTTGAGGGGCTTCGAGATACTCACATGACAAATTGTGTCAACAGGTTGCGAAACCACGATGGATTGAAAATTGCAGAAACAACATAAAACGAAACCAATGCAGCAAAAATGCAAGGCTTTGCAACAAATCCGATATCTCTTTGAGCAAGAAAATCTCGATGGGATCAACAGTGACTGGGAAGCAGAGTTCGGTAAGCTTTGCAACTTCTTCCAGTAGGTCGATCGATCGCTTCGCTCCAAGGCACGGCAAACAGTGCAAACATGTGCAAGTGAATAGTAGACAGCAAAGAAACCAAAAAAGTCGGCTGGGAACGCAAATGCCGGGTCCAACTCTGCTTGGAAGTTCACCGAAGCCTCATCCCCGAAATTTCCTGAAATGGCTTGGTCCAGCTGCAGTTCGTGGATGGCCAGCACGGTGATGATGAGGTATGTGCTGGTGTAAGCAATATCAAGAACCGCATCCATCATCGCAGCACCCCGGCGCACCCACTTCACCGAGGGGAAGGCCAACAAAATGGTTGGATAGATGCTGTTCAAACAGAGGAATCCCACAAAAGCCCAAAAACATCCTTCAAACGCATCTGAATGCTTCGGAGCTGAATGAAATGCAAATGACACAAGGCCACCCATGATTTGGAGCTTTCCAAAGGCCTGCAGCATCACTGTGAATAACTGCAGCATTGCAACTTTGAAGCCGTAGAGCTTGCCTTCAATGCCAAAATACTCCTCATAGAGCAGCTGGGTGGGTTTCAACGGTCTCAACTTGATATTGGCTGACCTACACCGGCGCAAGTCGCTCAGGAGGACAATGATCAAGGCCAGGTACGGCAAAGAGAAAACAATGGAAGGCAACAACTGCGAAAGGCTCTCCTCCAACCATCCAGAATCAGCAGCGACAGCCTCCGGCAATCTCCCATCACTGGACTCACTTGTCTGCTTGAGAGCAAAAGCATCTCGGATCAATTGTGGAAGGTTTGAACGGATGAAGGGTGGGCTGTACCGCACAAAGTACTGCCCCCCAAGGTACACTGCTGCAAGTAATGAGCTGATCCGAAGCAAAGCAACAACAACGACCACCAATCGTGATTGCTGTGCTGGTCGCCCAGACATAAGCAAAGGATCTACCTGCAAACTGCCTGCCAGAAGTCCCACCTGTTCTGCCAAGTGGTGCACATCATCCACTTGATTTTCCAGCTTTGTCAAGGAGGCTTCACGGAAACGGATCGTGGCTAAATAGCGGTTGATCTTGACCACCATCTCGGCACATCTGACACCAGCTTGGACTGAAGCAAAAGAATCGCGAGTACGCACGATCTTGATTTCTCTCAACTCGTCATGCTCTGCTCTGGTTTTGAGAAAGCACCACGCACTGAGCATTCTTTCCCAATCATCGAAGATTACATCGCAATACAAGAGATCTAGGATTCGACTGGGTTCACCTTCTCGCACAACAGCATCTTGTGCCACTGGCACTGTCATCAGTACGGGCCGCAAATCTCGCCGAGATATGGAACCAGGCTGCTCCTCCAAGAACTCTCGCAGTGGAAGGCACAGATTCTTGTCGAAGTCATCAAGATGATTTCTGGCTTCGATGAAGTGTTCCGTCAAGCTCGTGACTTGAGGCTGGGCAATATCGTCTCTACCCCAATCACCAAAAAGCCTGGACATATCATTCTGCAAATTCTTTGCATACAAAGCTTCCGATTCAACTTCAAGCCTCCTTGACAGTGTTTGCATTCTGTTGAGCCGAGCTGTGGTGTAAACAATGCTGACAATTGCAATCGAGATAATAATCAGAAAAATCAACGTGCCAGACACCCCTGCTGACTGAGAAAAGCTATAACTTGCAACGGGCAACAGGCTGAGAACCAGAAGAACCAACAAAAATCGGCCCTCTACCTCTGCCACTGCTTGTGCGAGAATCAGCACACTAAGCTCCACATTCTGGCGCCAAGCATTTCCCGCAACACAAATCCTTCTGCCAAGGCCCGACCAGTGGTGCCTTTCACAATAACCGCTCTCAGAACAGTGAAAAGAATGACATGAAGGATGGCTGCATGGGAACGGTTTGTTTTCATCAAACATCTCCTGTGGAGTGCTGTGACTCTCTGTCTCTGCATCTTCTCCAGCTGATTCGTCAGTGCTTGTGGCGCTGGACCTGCCAAACCTGGTTGGTTCAAAGTACACTGAGCTGACGTGTGGCAGCTGGCGGGCACTGAGTTGTCGCATGCGTTGCCAGATGAAACTGAAGCTCCGGGTGCAACGCCCTTTGATGACACCGCCAAAATCAACATGAGCAAATCCAGGGAACCAGCGTCGCTTTGGCAAACCTTCAATGTTCACCCAAGTGTCCAAGCTGCTTCGCAACCATTTCAGTGACTTGATGGATTGGTGAAGTTCCATCCTCGCATCAATCGACACTTGGCCACATCCGCTGAGATCAATAACTATACTCTCCAGGTTTCGCGAAGACTGCAAAGCTGAACTGAAGCATCCGAATTCTTCCAAACATGGCAAGCTCATGAACCTGCAGCCACTGGACCGTGGCAGCTGAGAAAAATCAAAATACCACTATCATTTCCATGGAAACAAAAAGAAAGCGCAGCAAACAATAAGCTGAAAATCATATGTTTTGCTGGTTCAAGATGAAGAAAAATGTGACTGGAAATTCACGACTCAGCGCACCATAGCTCCAAGTACATGAGGTTCTCCATCTCTCTCAGGGCAACCCCAAGCCCTGCCGCAGTCCTGAAGTGCGAGGAACCTGTGAAGCGCAACTTCAACTGGACCAAAGATTTCAAACACTGCACCGTCGATGTAAACATGTCCAGAGTCTCAAGACCCGAGAATCCCAGATCTAATCGCAAGACGCGCAACTCTGCAGGAAGGCTTTGGATCAGCACGTCAAGCTCATGGTCAGAGAAATTCCGGCACCCAGTCAGTGAAAGCTGCACTATCTTTCTACCAACGTCTGCTTTTACAGCCCTGGCCAGGAGTTCAGTGCATCTTCCTTGAAGGACAAATCCATACCAGCTGGATAGAGCGAAGTGCGAAGCAAGAGCTTCATCTACTCGCTGGAAATTCGGATCCCCCGTTGGATACGACTGCAAAAGCTCAAAGTCGCAAGTTCCAAGACGAGAAAGAGCTATGCTGTTCAGAATCCGCACTTTGTCGATGTTCTGCGTGGCATGAGCTTCCTTGAGCTGTCCAACATTCAAACTCATGATTGTGGCTCGGACACCTTCTGGAAAAAGAGAGAACTTAAATTAGAATGAGCCATTTTTGCGAGGTGACATACATACAATGCAAATGGAACAATATGACCAATGGACCATGGACCGTGTCCATTCAAACCATCGTCCAAATGCATCCAAATGCATAAATTGGTTCTCCAAACAGTAAACAGTAGAGGTTTCTTGCAATCCCGCACCAAGTTTCTTCAATTTTGACCTTCAAGCCCTTTTCCAAAAGGCCAAGAGGAAAGTGACGCTCACGAGCTGCTTTGTGGTGCAAGCCGATGATGCCAATCATTCGACTTTCCGCTCCGGCAAGTCCATCAGTAAGCACGTGAGCCTCAGAGATCAACAAATTTGGAACGGTCAAAACATAACTTTTCACTTAACACCTCTTTGTAACGATATATGGAAATGGAGGCTTACAGTAAGGTGATGTGAAAAAGGTTCACCATGGTGCAGAAATGGGAGTTACGGTAAAGGCGATGGTCTCAACCTGTCGAGCAGACCACGCAAAGGAAATGTCCACACAAGGCCACCACTTCTGTGTCGAGCAGCTTTGCCATATGCATCAGTGGCTCCCACATCAAGCAGTAAACGTCGCCTGGACCAGTTGCCCTCTCGATGTTCGATCGCCTTGGTCGCTTTTAGGGTGAAAATACCGGAATTGTCTACACCAGTGTCTCCTTCAATCCACTATCTACTTCAGCATTGCCTGCCTTTACGAACATGACCTGGTGTTGCTCCTGCTCGTTATCCCCCATTCACATGTATGCAAATCAACCAAGCGATCATGCTGTTTGGTTGTGTTTCGCATTTTGCACTGAAACAAGCTAGCTGCTAGCTGGACTCAAAACGTGTCCCTTCAGGCAGAACTCACGAAAAAAACTCACGTTCATGTCACCTTTTTTCTCGTTCTATGATGCTTTCTCGCACTTCTAGGAATTTCTAAGGCTGTGGCCATGGCTTCCTCGAAGCAGCACCAAATCCTTTCGAAAGGCGTTGTTGTTGTTGTTGTTGTTGTTGTTGTTGTTGTTGTTGTTGTAAGCGGACGTCAACCTGCTCCTCACCGAAGTGAAGTAGTTAAGACGCCATAGTATGCCATCTGCGAGAATCAAGTTCCCATACTTCTCCAAGCAAAACTCAAAAGAAGCGAAACCTGCCTGAAATAAAAAAAGAAGTAAACACAGTGCGCCAGCTAGCATTCCGCATGGAATGTTTGTTGATCAAGTACGACTTGCCAAAAAGGTAAAGTCCGTAGCCTCTGCAGACGCCAAACTGCTGCAGCCCAAGCCACGGCTCGCTGATGTCGCTGCACAGCCGCAGCGATCATGGAGCGTGAGTCACGCAACACCTCACCTGCCTGAGCATCGGCTGTCGCATTGAGAACGCGGCAGAGATGAACATCAATCCAACCATCTGGTGGTGTCCAGTCAGGCACCTTGTTGTGAGAAGGGATCCAAGTGCAAACAGTGCCCTGAATCAATAAGCCGCTGATCCGCTGCCAGAAAAGCGGCAAGTCACCCTCCCAACGGCCAGTGCTAATGCCTCGCTGAAGCCGCCGCACCAAAGCCTGATTGTCAATCAAGAGCATCACCGGTCTGTTAGCTGCAGAAGAGGCTAAACAAGCTTGCAGAAGAGCAGCACGCTCACCTGCAGCAGGTGTTTGCTCAAAACCAGTCACGGCACCTTGAACAGTGGTGCCTGAAAGTGTCGAAACCGCCCAGCTAGCTCTTTGCCATCGATCACAGGAAGTAGCTATGATACAACTGCCGTCCAAACCCAAGGTGGGTCGCTGAAGAGGATCGAATTGCTGAATAAAAGTAACCAAAGCAGGATCTGCAACCATGTTGGAAAAAGGCAACACAGGAGGAGCATCCACAAGTGGAACCAGCAAACGACGTTCAGTAGCGCTCCTGAACTCACCATCCCATGGCTGCGCTTGGCAGTGAAAAGTGAGATGTTCTCGATCAGGAGACCGCAATCCACATTCACAACTCAAAGCAGAACCAAAGCGCTCTGTGACCCTGCCATCCACTGCAGCACCAGTCAAAACCCTGCGACTGTAGTAATCCATGCCTAAAGCTGCATTTGCCTGAAAAAGGAAAACCGGCTCCTTGCCGTTTGGCCATCGACCATCCGTTTTGGTGTCTTTAGTCCACAAACCAACGAGCCATGAATGGATAGCGGCCTTTTGCAAGCTTTTCAAAGACATCCACCCAGGTTTCAAAATCCCAGCAGGCGTGTGCCACAGGCCATCGTCAAGTCGCCATTTCCAATCTTTGAGTACTGCTTTCCAGCGAGGAGCAGGCGAGGGAGCTGCAGGCAACCCTTGGGCACGGCGGCATTGCCGATTCCATTCCGCCCGGGCGGCGGTGAACTGGAGCGCAAACATCGGATGTAGTCTTGCAGAACCCAAAGAATTCCAAAAGAGCAGCCGGCTCCTACCTGGAGGAGCCCTTCGACCCCAAAGTGCAGTTTCGATCATAGATGTCCATGTTCGAATGGTTCTTGCACTGAAGTGATGAAAAGCACCGGACCAAGCAAATAAAGATATCACCAACTTATGCACCAATGCAATGCGAGTGCCTAAGTGCTGTGCTGCCAAACGAATTTTGAGACACCGTCGCTGAATGTTGTCACTGACAATATCCGCATCAACACAAGAACTGGGGCGTGACAAATTGTATTGAATGCCAAGCAGTGTGAAAGTATCCGCAGGTACACCTACTAAATCTTTCTTCTTGCGCACCTTGGCAACCAGATGCGGTTTGGTGGCGAAGCTAGCCAATTTGTCAGGGTGAAGTTCGAAGCCGAGAATAGCATCGGCTTGCGCTCCCGCAGTCATGGCGTTGATGACCACTTCAAAACTTTGACAACCTTGTTTCCACATGGTGCGATCGTCCAAATAAATAGCCAAAGAAATCCTTGGTTCCTGCCGTTTGACAAACCTCACCCAAACTGTCATCAAAGCGTTCAGTAGCGCAGGGCTGGCTGGACAGCCTTGCAACAAACCCCATTGAGCAATAACCGGATGAGGGTGATAAGAACCTTGCCAAGCAAACCAACGACGCTGTTCACTGTAAAAATCAGCGAGTAAATCACAAATTGATGAGGGAGCACCGAACCATCGCCACACTTTAATGGCTGTCTGAGGGCAAACTGAATCAAAACACTTGCGAACATCAGCTTTGCACCCGACCAAATCGACACGAGACTGCTTTGCCGCGCTGACAGCTTCGTAGAAACGTTCATGGACTTCCATGATGCCCTTGCCTGGTAGACCACCAAAAAGTTCGGGCGAAGCCCATTCCGCAATCCAAGGCTGTAATTTTTTCAGAGTGGCACTCATGCAAATACGCCACAGGACAGTGACAATGGCTAAAGGGCGCATGCCACCAGTAGCTTTTGGTAACAAAGCAATTCTAACATCTTTCCACATCGTAGGAACACAGCCATGTCGCAAGCAAGCATCCCAAAGAGCACCGACCTGATCCCAAAAAGCAATGGGAAGATTGCACAAATGGAGAGCTGTCCAGGCATCCATGCCCGGAGCCTTGTCCTTCGCTTTGAGCGCAATCCGAACCAATTCAGAACCACTAACCTGAATACAGTCATCCGGCAATGGATCGCTTGCAGAGCCAATCTGAGAGTACAACTGGTCCCCCAGATTCAAATTCGGAAGCGACCCTGGATTCCAATACCTCTCCCAATCCAATGCTGCGCACTTGGCCCTATCTGCAGGTAGAATGGGGCCATCAAAACTTGCAGTAGGACTGGCGGGCGGCACCTGTTTGACCCACCTGCCTAGTTTGGTGGCATTTTCCTGCACGCTGTCCTTCCACGCCTCCAAGCGTAACTTGGACGCTGCTGTAGCTTCTGCATTTGCCAATTCTAGCACTGCACTAACCAACCTGGGGTCATCCAAAGAGAAAAAAGCCAAAGAATGATGTAAATGAGGGCCATCACGAACCAACTTCTTCTCCAACTCTGGCAACGGGGCCTTTTGGTACTCCACCACTCTTCGTGCGAAGCGTCTGAGCTTGCGCTCTTTCACTGTTTGCAAAGAAGGCGCTTTTGAAGACGGAGGACTGGCAATTTGCTGCGGGCCCTGGCGCATAGCACGACCAGTTTTGCCACGTGCGAGAAGAAGAGATTCTGCGCAGTTGCTAAGTAAGGTCCAAGCAGAGTCCACGTTGCCTGTACTCAATGCATTTCCAAAATCGTCACATACTTCTTCCCAAGCACTTAGCCAAGAAGCTTCAGCAACCTTTTCAGAATGCAAAGGGGCACCAACTGGGAGAGTCCACGGTGTGGATAATGAACCAGGCACATGCAAGTTGTAAACCACCGCGTCATGGTCAGCCACGCCAAGATGTTGCTCCCTACCAGTAATAATTAACCGAGGAGTGCACAAGCCATAGTCAATGACCACACCTGTATAAACACCTGCAGCAGTTCGATGTGTACCACCTAAAACACGATCTCCGCAAACCAGCTCATCACAGGACCGCCACTGTCCAGTAGCCAAAACGTTAGAAATTGGCCAACAATGAAAGAACTCCCTCAGACATCTGCATAGCTCTGTAGAATGAAGTGCTGCGTGGGTTGCTTTTGATATCCTCTTCCACGCAGTGCTGGTTATTGGCATATGCACAGACCCAATAGAATGTACTGCTTGAGAGTTCTCGCACCAGAGCATGCTGCTCCAAGCAGGCCAGAAACTTACAAACAGGCTCCTCACAGATCTGCCCAACACAAAATTGGACGTGCTTCAAAGCAATAGATTGACTTTCATCTATCACTACGCTGGATGTTCATTTCTTGGGAATGTGAATTATTAGTGGAAAAAGTAACTTGTTGCCGACAGACAATGCAATAACACGGTCTCAAACAAGCTTGAGAGTTTGCCTATCCAAGGCTCGATCCAAGCATGTGACACAAACCAGTGAGGTCTCTGCACTTGAATCGCCATGAGCTCTACCATGCTGCAGCCCTTTTTCGCATAGCCGTCCTGGGATTCTGCATAATGTTGCCAATTAAAAAAAGAAAAACGGTAGATTCCTCAAATTGGAAAATGTTGTCACATCCTCAACAAATCCAGGCTTCGGTGGCTGGTTTGATGATCCAATGATTCGCATGATACAAGTTGAAGGTCTCAAATTGCAGCCTTGTCCCACGCTGTTCTCCGAAAGTCTCGCACCATCTGTCAGCCATCTTGGAGATGAAAACAACGATCTTTGCCAATTGCTCGCGCGTGATCCCTCGCTCTGCAGTATCTTCGATGCAGAAAGCCTCCTTCGACGGGTCCACCAACAATTGCAGCAAATGAAATTGGAATGGAATTCGAAAAGCTTTATGCAGTACCCTCAAAAGGTGCAATCATGGGAATCATGGGCCTGCAATCTCTGAATTTCAAACGATTGACTTTTAAATACGGTTTCTCTTTATTCGATTTGATCCTATCGGTTATATAGCCTTTGTTTCACATGGTCTCAAGGATATGCCGCTGAAGTTTCTCTTTATTCTATCGACAACAGAGCCTTTGCTTCACATGTTCTCAATGCACAAAGGCGCCTGTTCAGTGGCCGACTGTTCCCCCACTATCAAGTAGATCTCACAAGCCACCAGTTCAACACCCGTTAAAAATGAACCGGTCCATCACACTGGTGCACTCGTCGCAATTGGTACTTGTCGGCATTTAGTTTCTAATCGTGATTTGCTACTTGGCATGGTCTGCATTACCTATTGAAAAAGAAACAAAGCTGCAGGTTTCTCTCCTGGTTAGTGATCTCTGAGTAGTTTGTCAAGACTAAAGTGCTGTGGCGGGTTGCCTCCACAATGTCATCGCACTGTAGCTGGCAGACCCCACTTGACAGCAACTTGTTCCCATTCCATGGGCTGTCTGGCAAACGCTCACGTAGCAGTAAAATAATGTCAGCAGCGGTGCTCGAAGCAGTCAGTTTGATATCAAAGTGACCATGTCCAGGAATATCGACAGAGACCGACATGAGGCAGCGAATCCTTTGCGCTGTTCAGTGCAGTCTGGAACAATACACAGGTTTAATATCGATGGTTTATCAAAGACTTGCTGCACAACATGAGATTTGGCTGTTGATCAGGCTGGCCAGGGTTTCATGTCAAGGTGAGTGGCACCGCAGAATGCAGCTGCAGTGCAGGTCCGTCTTGAAAGGAAGCTACGGAGACACAAATTGGGCAGCACCTCCAAAAGAACCAACCCAGTAAACACGGCCCACGCGGTCAAGGAAAAGAACCACAACCACTTTGCAGAACTCCTTCGAAAGCAAGCTATGTCCAAATAGCAACACTGGATGTTCAAATGTACTATATACAAAATTATTATTATGTATCTATAGATATATTCTAGACGATGGAACATCCGTCATCAAAGATATTTCATGCTTGGTTTCCGTGCTCGTCTAGGACCAAGGCCGAGAAGTCCTGCAGCTCTTCGACTGACAGCAAAATGATGGGCATTGAGTTCGTTTCACCCCTGAACCCTAAAGGATTCTACAGGATCCTAAAGAGACAAAACAAAAGAAATTCTGTGTTAAGTCATATTATGATCATCTATAATCCAACTTCTGACATGTACATCCTCCAATAGCGTAGCCTGGCCATGGAAACCCAATGTTTCAATAGGAAAGTCAACTGTAAAAGCAAGATTTCCTATCACCAGGTCACCAGGTTTCACAACCAAAGGATACCTGTTGGGGTTGGAAGCACTTGCCACCTGCACCCGGGGCCCTCAACATCTCTCTGGGACAGGGAAGGTGGACCCGGGTTTCTCTTGGAATACCGAGCCTCAACGGAAAGTTCCAAAATCGTTGTCTCTCAATGCAGCTGACCTGCCCAAAATCCATGGGCCGCATAGTGCTTGAAAGATGATGGGAATGTATGCAATCTTCCAGATGTTCCAGAAATGTTGCTGCCAATGATATCCAATGATAATCAAGGTCATAATCCCGTTGTTTTCATGATAAAAATCCTGTTACTAGTATGTCAATTGGTATCAACTCTAAATCACTCTAAATCCCTGGCCATGTCCTCATCCCGGACTAATTTCATCCCTGACTAAATCATACTAAATCCTCACCCCACGACTCTCGAAACACGTCAATCGCGCAATGCTGGGTGTTCGAGCCGCTGCCGTGAGTGCTGGGATGAAGCCCTCATCTTTTTCCCCGTACGAAGCCCATTTCCACTGGGGACATAGTCCCAGCAAACTATGGACTTTTGGATAAGGCGCCCTTTATCAGGATAACTCTGATAACTGGTGTCTAAATATCGGAATCCCCACACAAGTTGTGTAATGGTTTGTGCACATGCGAAAAGCCGGTAATATGGAGCAGCTTGCGGAATAGTCACATGCTTGTCCTTCATCGGTCCACACATTGAGTGGCGTAAACATCGCAAACAATGGAAACCATCTCAACTTGAAGGTGTTGAACATTGTTGAACTTCCATACAAGTTCTGGCATTAATAAGATGTTGTAAGATGTTGTAAGCGTGTACATGGATAAACCCTAGCCCTTGCTGCATCATCCTCCATGGTAGAAACCCTGGCAATTGTCACTATCTGCAACACTTTCCTCAAGTGAAGCACCAAAACATTTGAGATCTTTCAGGGACAAGTCCAGGCACATTTTTCCAAGATAAGCCATGGAATTTGATCCAGCGGATCGACCCCCACCAGATTCTGGATTCAGACGATATTATATCGTGTTTTGTTGTATGATGTTGTCATGTTCTTGTAAAAGGGATGGCCATACACCCACAACTTGTCGAAACGCAAAAACTCTCGGCATGATGTTCCCATTTGGAGCCAGTGGTGCCTGGTCCAAGGCGCAGCATGCCGAATGGCAGCGCTCAGCACTTCATGCGGTGGACACATTGGTTACACCTGTCTCAGCGGTTTCTTTCCACATTTTGCAAAGAAACAACTTCTCTTCTGCTCCCTTCAGACTCTGTCTTTTTCTTGGTGGTGGAAGTCTTTCACCACAAGAGGCCCAATCTTGAACCCTACAAAGACTGAAAACGAATTTCCAAGCAGAGGCAAGCTGGAAAGACCGGGGAACACATCCCAACAGTGGAGGTTGAAAACTTACAGAGGTCACACCAGAACCGAAAGCTTCATGAAAATAACTTTGATAACTTTGATGACTTCGACTGGACATTCCGATGCCTCGGTGTGCGAACGTCTCTCCAGTTGCGCGCCAGGTGCCACTGCCGCCTTGGACCTGGGTCGCCCAATGCAGGTGCCTCTCCCAAAACGCCTCAAAAAATCACGAAATGGCAATAAATTTCACGAGGACAAACCATATGAAATGCATTGCAACTAGATTCAAAATGATTCAAAGGGTGAAATGTGAAATCTCGTCGCTTGACTGTGTGATCTATACCCAGGAACCAGTCCTACCCACAACCCTATCAAGCGGGCAGATGGCAGAGCACCCCATCATTTTCGCCGAAACAAACGAGGAATCCTTCATCCGCATAGCCGGACATCTCAGTTGAAACACTGTATGGCCGAACAAATTGCGGGCCACTCACTGACATCGTTTCTGCCAAAGGAGAGCTCCTTCAAGTGGCTGAGCCCTGCAAATGATTTGGACCAGACTTCAGAAGGAACCTCCCCGAGTTTGTTGGACCACAGGTCCAGCTTCCGCAAGTTGCTAAGACCTGCGAAGAGATGGGCCCACACTTCGGCAGGCAACTTACTGAGCTTGTTGGTCCCCAGGTTGAGATCTTGCAAATTTCTGAGCCCTGAGAAGACTTCAGCAGGCAACTCACTGAGCTCGTTCCAATTTAGCTCGAGCTTTTGCAACTTGCTGAGTCCTGAAAAGAGATCAGCAGGCAGCTCACTGAGCTCGTTTTGATACAAGTAAAGCTCCTGCAAGTTGCTGAGTCCTGAAAAGACTTCAGCAGGCAGCTCACTGAGCTCATTTTTGTCCAAGTAAAGCTCCTGCAAGCTGCTGAGCCCAGAAAAGACATTAGCAGGCAACTCGCTAAGAGCGTTTTGGCCCAAGTACAGCTTCTGCAATTTGCTGAGCCCTGCAAACACTTCAGCAGGCAACGCATGGAGATTGTTGGAAGCCAAGACAAGCTCCTGCAAGCTGCTGAGCCCAGAAAAGACTTCAGCAGGCAACTCGCTGAGCTTGTTCCACTTCAGCCTCAGTTCCTGCAAGTTGCTGAGTCCTGCAAAGACTTCGTCATGCAACTCACTGAGATCATTATCGTTCAGCCAAAGCTCTTGCAGACTTCCGAGCCCTGAAAACATATTGGCCTAGACTTGAGCGGGTAACTCGCCGAGTTTGTTGTCACGCAGAAAGAGCACCTGCAAGTTGTCGAGCCCTGCAAACAGATGATCCCAGACTTCCAGAGGCAACTTGCCGAGATCGTTTCCGTCCAAGTAAAGCTCCCGCAAGTGACTGAGCCCTGCAAATGATTTGGACCAGACTTCAGAAGGCAACTCCCCGAGTTTGTTGGACCTCAGGTGCAGCTTCCGCAAGTTGCTAAGACCTGCGAAGAGAGGCAACTCACTGAGCTTGTTCCGACTCAGGTCCAGCTCCTGGAGCTTGCCGAGCCCGGAAAAGACTTCAGCAGGTAGCTCACTGAGAGTGTTCCGACTCAGGTCCAGCTCCTGGAGCTTGCCGAGCCCGGAAAAGACTTCAGCAGGTAGCTCACTGAGAGTGTTCCGACTCAGGTCCAGCTCCTGGAGCTTGCCGAGCCCGGAAAAGACTTCAGCAGGTAGCTCACCCGAGAGTGTTCCGACTCAGGTCCAGCTCCTGGAGCTTGCCGAGCCCGGAAAAGACTTCAGCAGGTAGTTCACTAAGCTTGTTGAACCCCAGGTCGAGGCTTTGCAAGCTGCTGAGCCCTGCAAAGACTTCAGCAGGCAACTCACTGAGTCTGTTCCAACCCAGGTCCAGCTCCTGGAGTTTGCTGAGACCGGAAAAGATTTTGCCTGGCAAATCAGTCAGCTTGTTTGAGGCAAGGTCGAGGGTCTCCAACAAAGGAGTCTTATCAAAGATGTGATTTGGCAGCGAGGTCAACTTGTTTTCGCTCAGATCGAGAACTCGTAGCCGCGGGCTGTGCTGCAAAAGCTCTTGCGGAAGTACGCTCAGCTCGTTTCCATAAATGTACACTATGCTCCCCAGCAACAATTGCTCCAGAGCTGGCATGGGGCGCAGCAAATCTTCTGGCAGCTCCTTCAAACCATTTTGGCTGAGGGACAAGATTCTCAAGTTTGACAAGCCGCTGAACGTGTCTGGCTCCACATGTTTCAAACTCAGGTCCAGCAGTTGCAAGCTGTCCAAAGAGGCGAAGACCTTCTCAGGCAGAACAGGCAACTTATTCGCAGAGAGCGACAACCATTGCAAGCCCCGTGAAGAGGTGAAGGCATCCTCCGCAATACTTGTGATGCGTTGCTCGCTCAAACTCACATCTTTGAGGCGAAGAATCCCTGCAAGGCTGCAACTTGCAAGGTGTTTTGCACCATCTTCTTTTTGCAGACAGCGGCACGGAAAGCATCCAAAATCAGTCGTGTCAATCGGGTAGAAGTGCGTTGAAAGCAATAGAGCAATGATCGTGACAAGCAAACAGGGCGAATACCTAAGCAGTGGTCGCGAGGAGAGACAGAGAACTCGAGTTCATCCATCAAAGCCCGATAGTATGAAAGGGGGGTCATTCCGGCACACAAACTCACGCCATGAAACAGAAACCCAATCTCAGGGGGATTGATATTGAAGACACAGGTATCATAGGTATCCAATTTTGTTTACTTCGCGAGTGCCTTTGCTGGAACTCCTGAAATACTTGGAATGCACCTCGGAAGCCTGGACCTGTGAAACTAAGTGGGAACCCTGAAACGCGCTGAAAAACCTTTCAAAAGCCTTGGAACCCCATGGAACCCCCTTGGCTGTTGATGCTGGGGAACAACAACTTAAGAAGTGGTGTATCAAATTGTATTAGTATGCTTTAGGACGCACAAAAGGGTGCAGCAAGTACAGCCTCCTCTGTACAAATATGTTGAGGGGATTCGAGATACTCACATGATAAATTGTGTCAACAGGTTGCGGAACCACGATGGATTGAAAATTGCAGAAACAACATAAAACGAAACCAGTGCAGCAAAAATGCAACGCTTTGCAACAAATCCGATATCTCTTTGAGCAAGAAAGTCTCGATGGGCTCAGCAGTGACTGGGAAGCAGAGCTCGGTAAGCTTTGCATTTTCTTCCAGTAAGTCAGTCGATCGCTTCGCTCCAGGGCACGGCAAACAGTGCAAACATGTGCAAGTGAATAGTAGACAGCAAAGAAACCCAAAAAGTCGGCTGGGAATGCAAATGCCGGGTCCAACTCTGCTTGGAAGTTCACCGAAGCCTCATCCCCGAAATTTCCTGAAATGGCTTGGCCCAGCTGTAGTTCGTGGATGGCCAGCAAGGTGATGATGAGGTATGTGCTGGTGTAAGCAATATCAAGAACCGCATCCATCATCGCAGCGCCACGGCGCACCCACTTCACAGTGGGTAAACCCAACAAAATGGTTGGATAGATGCTGTTCAAACAGAGGAAACCCACAAAAGCCCAAAAACATCCTTCAAACGCATCTGAATGCTTCGGAGCTGAATGGAATGCAAAGGACACAAGGCCACCCATGATTTGGAGCTTTCCAAAGGCCTGCAGCATCACTGTGAATAACTGCAGCATTGCAACTTTGAAGCCGTAGAGCTTGCCTTCAATGCCAAAATACTCCTCATAGAGCAGCTGGGTGGGTTTCAACGGTCTCAACTTGATATTGGCTGACCAACACCGGCGCAAGTCGCTCAGGAGGACGATGATCAAGGCCAGGTACGGCAAAGAGAAAAGAATGGAGGGCAACAGCTGCAAAAGGCTCTCCTCCAACCATCCAGAATCAGCAGCGGCAGCCTCCGGCAATCTCCCATCACTGGGCTCAGCCGTCTGCTTGAGAGCAAAAGCATCTCGGATCAATTGTGGAAGGTTTGAACGGATGAAGGGTGGGCTGTACCGCACAAAGTACTGCCCCCCAAGGTACACTGCTGCAAGTAATGAGCTGATCCGAAGCAAAGCAACAACACCGACCACCAATCGTGATTGCTGTGCGGGTCGCCCAGACACAAGCAAAGGATCTACCTGCAAACTGCCTGCCAGAAGTCCCACCTGTTCTGCCAAGTGGTGCACATCATCCACTTGATTCTCCAGCTTTGTCAAAGAGGCTTCGCGGAAACGGATCGTGGCTAAATAGTGGTTGATCTTGACCACCATCTCGGCACATCTGACACCAGCATGGACTGAAGCAAAAGAATCGCGAGTACGCACGATCTTGATTTCTCTCAACTCATCATGCTCTGCTCTGGTTTTGAGAAAGCACCACGCACTGAGCATTCTTTCCCAATCATCGAAGATTACATCGCAATACAAGAGATCTAAGATTTTGTCCCATCCACCTTCTCGCACGACAGCCTCTTGTGCCATCGGCAGTGTCATCAGTACGGGCCGCAAAGCTTGCCGAGATATGGAACCAGGCTGCTCCTCCAAGAACTCTCGCAGTGGAAGGCACAGATTCTTGTCGAAGTCATCAAGATGCTTTCTGGCTTCGACGAAGTGTTCCTTCAAGCTTGTGACTTGAGGCTGGGCAATATCGGCTCTGCCCCAATCACCAAAAAGCCTGGACATGTCATTCTGCAAATTCTTTGCATACAAAGCTTCCGATTCAACTTCAAGCCTCCTTGACAGTGTTTGCATTCTGTTGAGCCGAGCTGTGGTGTAAACAATGCTGACAATTGCAATTGAGATAACAATCAGAAAAATCAACGTGCCAGACACTCCTGTCCTGTTGACTGAGAAAAGCTATAACTTGCAACGGGCAACAGGCTAAGAACCAGCAGAACCAACAAAAATCGGCTCTCTACCTCTGCCACTGCTTGTGCAAGAATCAGCACACTAAGCTCCACATTCTGGCGCCAAGCATTTCCCGCAACACAAATCCTCTTGAAAAGGCCCGACCAGTGGTGCCTTTCGCAATAGCCGCTCTCAGAACAGTGAAAAGAATGACACGAAAGATGGCTGCATGGGAACGGTTTGCTTTCATCCAACATCTCCTGTTGAGTGCTGTAAGTCTCTGTCTCTGCATCTTCTCCAGCTGATTCGTCACTGCTTGTGGCGCTGGACCTGCCAAACCTTGTAGGCTCAAAGTACACTGAGCTGACGTGTGGCAGCTGGCGGGCACTGAGTTGTCGCATCCGTTGCCAGATGAAACGGAAGCCCCGGGTGCAACGCGCTTTGATAACACCGCCAAAATCAACATGAGCAAATCGAGAGAACCAGTCTCGCTTTGGCAAACCTTCAATGTTCACCCACGTGTCCAAGCCGCCTCGCAACCATTTCAGCGACCTGATGGATTGGTGAAGTTCCATCCTGGCTTCTAGTGACATCTGGCCACATCCACTGAGATTTATGACCAAACTCTCCAGGTTTCGCGAAGACCGCAAGGCTGAACTGAAGCATCCGAAGTCTTCCAAACACGGCAAGTTCATGAACCTGCAGCGAGATGACCACAGCAGCTGGAGGATATAACGAAAACACGATCTTTTCCACGAGAAAAACGCGAAAAGAAAACAAGATAATTTATGAAAAACATGAAAAACACAAAAAAGATTGGGGCACAATGCTGGAAAATTGCCAAACAATTGACACAAAGGATGAACATCATGCTTCTGGTTCAACATAAAGAAAAATGCGACTGGAAATTCACAACTCAGCGCACCATAGCTCCAAGTACATGATGTTCTCCATTTCTCTCATGGCAACTCCAAGCCCTGCCGCAGTCCTGAAGTGTGCGGAACCTGTGAAGCGCAAATTCAACTGGACCAAAGACTTCAAACACTGCACCGAAGATGTAAACATGTCAAGAGTCTCAAGGCCCGAGAAGCCCAGATCCAATCGCAAAACGCGCAACTCTGAAGGAAGGCTTTGGATCAGCACATCAAGCTCATGGTCAAAAAAATTCTGGCACCCAGTCAGTGAAAGCTGCACTATCTGTCTACCAACATCTGCCTTTACAGCTCTGGCCAGGAGTTCCAGTTCAGTACATCTTCCTTGATGGACAAATCCGTACCAGCTGGCTAAGGCAAAATGCGAATGAAGAGCTTCATCTACTCGCTGGAAATTGGGATCCCCAGTGGGGTACGACTGCAAATGCTCAAAGTCGCAAGTTTCAAGACGAGAAAGAGCTATGCTGTTCAGAATCCGAACTTTGTCAATATTCTCGGTGACATGAGCATCCTTGAGCTGTCCAGCGTTCACTTTTATCGTGGCTCACTTTCTGGATCAAGAGAGAACTTAGAATCAGTCAATGTATACATGATTACTGTATTAATGTCGGTACATACCCTGTTCCATGCAAAAAAGAAATGAAATCGAACAATGGAACATGCACCTTGTCCATTCCATCAATGATCCAACTGAAAAAAATAGGTGTATATATATTATATATATAAATAATTACTTTAAATGGCAACAACAAGCAACATCACAACAGGGCTCTACAAGCAATCCACCAAGTTTCTTCGATTTTGACCTTCAAGCCCTTTTCCAAAAGGTCCAGAGGAAAGTGACGCTCGCGAGCTGCTTTGTGGTGCAAGCCAATGATGCCAATCATTCGACTTTCAGCTCCGGCAAGTCCATCAGTAAGTACATGAGCCTCAGAGATCAACAAATTTGGAACGGTCAAAACATCACTTTTCACTTATCACCTCTTTGTAAAGATATATGGAAAGGGATGCTTACAGTAAGGTGATGTGACAAGGTTCACCATGGTGCAGAAATGGGGTTACGGTAAAGGCGATGGTCTCAACCTTTCGAGCAGACCACGCAAAGGAAATGTCCACACAAGGCCGCCACTTCTGTGTCGAGTAGCTTTGTCATATGCGTCAGTGGCTCCCACATCAAGCAGTAAACGTCGTCTGGACCAGTTGCCCTCTCGATGTTCGATCGCCTTAGTCGCTTTTAGGGTGAAAATACCGGAATTGTCTACACCAGTGTCTCCTTCGATCCACTATCTACTGAAGCATTGCCTGCCTTTACGAACATGACCTGGTGTTGCTCCTGCTCGATATCCCCCATTCACATGTATGCAAATCAACCAAGCGATCATGCTGTTTGGTTGTGTTTCGCATTTTGCGCTGAAACAAGCTAGCTGCTAGCTGGACTCAAAACGTGTCCCTTCAAGCAGAACTCACGAACGAAAAAAACTCACGTTCATGTCACATGTTTCTCGTTCTATGATGCTTTCTCGCACTTCTAAGAATGTCTAAGGCTGGGGCAATGGCCTCCTCGAAGCAGCACCAAATCCTTTCGAAAGGCGTTGTTGTTGTTGTTGTAAGCGGACGTCAACCTGCTCCTCACCGAAGTGAAGTAGTTAAGACGCCATAGTATGCCATCTGCGAGAATCAAGTTCCCATACTTCTCCAAGCAAAACTCAAAGGAAGCGAAACCTGCCTGAAATAAAAAGAAGTAAACACAGTGCGCCAGCTAGCATTCCGCATGGAATGTTTGTTGATCAAGTACGACTTGCCAAAAAGGTAAAGTCCGTAGCCTCTGCAGACGCCAAACTGCTGCAGCCCAAGCCACGGCTCGCTGATGTCGCTGCACAGCCGCAGCGATCATGGAGCGTGAGTCACGCAACACCTCACCTGCCTGAGCATCGGCTGTCGCATTGAGAACGCGGCAGAGATGAACATCAATCCAACCATCTGGTGGTGTCCAGTCAGGCACCTTGTTGTGAGAAGGGATCCAAGTGCAAACAGTGCCCTGAATCAATAAGCCGCTGATCCGCTGCCAGAAAAGCGGCAAGTCACCCTCCCAACGGCCAGTGCTAATGCCTCGCTGAAGCCGCCGCACCAAAGCCTGATTGTCAATCAAGAGCATCACCGGTCTGTTAGCTGCAGAAGAGGCTAAACAAGCTTGCAGAAGAGCAGCACGCTCACCTGCAGCAGGTGTTTGCTCAAAACCAGTCACGGCACCTTGAACAGTGGTGCCTGAAAGTGTCGAAACCGCCCAGCTAGCTCTTTGCCATCGATCACAGGAAGTAGCTATGATACAACTGCCGTCCAAACCCAAGGTGGGTCGCTGAAGAGGATCGAATTGCTGAATAAAAGTAACCAAAGCAGGATCCAGCACCAAAAGAATAATCGAAAGGCGTTCCAGCTGAATCCAGCACCAAAAGAACTCCCTCAGACATCTGCATAGCTCTGTAGAATGAAGTGCTGCGTGGATTGCTTTTGATATCCTCTTCCACGCAGTGCTGGTTGTTGGCATATGCACAGACCCAATAGAATGTACTGCTTGAGAGTTCTCGCACCAGAGCATGCTGCTCCAAGCAGGCCAGAAACTTACAAACAGGCTCCTCACAGATCTGCCCAACACAAAATTGGACGTGCTTCAAAGCAATAGATTGACTTTCATCTATCATTACGCTGGATGCTCATTATTTTTTGATACTTGATACAGCGTCCTATTGATGGTCCGACATGAAGTCCAAAACTCAACCAAGGCTCCTAGGGGAATGTGAATTATTAGCAGAAAAAGAAATTTGTTGCTGACAGACAATGCAATAGCTTTATAGAGCTGCCCAGGACCCCATTCACCCTGAGGACCCCTTTCAAGGGAAATCTTCTTCTCTATAAAGTGGCCAGTCCAGGTAAAACCCCTGAAAAAACAGAATCTATGTTGGACTGGCCACTTTATACCCCTCCCAAAACAGAGAATGCCTCTATAAAGTGGCCAGTCCAGGTAAAACCCCTGAAAAAACAGAATCTATGTTGGACTGGCCACTTTATACCCCCTCCCCCAACAGAGAATGCCTCTATAAAGTGGCCAGTCCAGGTAAAACCCCTGAAAAAAACAGAATCTATGTTGGACTGGCCACTTTATACCCCCTCCCCCAACAGAGAATGCCTCTATAAAGTGGCCAGTCCAGGTAAACCCCTGAAAAAACACATTTTTACCTGGACTGGCCACTTTATACCCCCTCCCCCAACAGAGAATGCCTCTATAAAGTGGCCAGCCCAGGTAAAACCCCTGAAAAAAAAACACATTTTTACCTGGAATGGCCACTTTATACCCCCTCCCCCAACAGAGAATGCCTCTATTAAGTGGCCAGTCCAAGTAAAACCCCTGAAAAAACAGAATCTATGTTGGACTGGCCACTTTATACCCCCTCCCCCAACAGAGAATGCCTCTATAAAGTGGCCAGTCCAGGTAAAACCCCTGAAAAAACAGAATCTATGTTGGACTGGCCACTTTATACCCCCTCCCCCAACAGAGAATGCCTCTACAAAGTGGCCAGTCCAGGTAAAACCCGTGAAAAAACAGAATCTATGTTGGACTGGCCACTTTATACCCCCTCCCAAAACAGAGAATGCCTCTATAAAGTGGCCAGTCCAAGTAAAACCCCTGAAAAAACAGAATCTATGTTGGACTGGCCACTTTATACCCCCTCCCCCAACAGAGAATGCCTCTATAAAGTGGCCAGTCCAGGTACAACCCCTGAGAAAACACATTTTTACCTGGACTGGCCACTTTATACCCCCTTCCCCAACAGAGAATGCCTCTATAAAGTGGCCAGTCCAGGTAAAACCCCTGAAAAAACACATTTTTACCTGGAATGGCCACTTTATACCCCAGCCAGTCGGCTCCAGGACTTTGACCCGGAAACGGAAGGACTGACAACAAGGTAAAGGGGGAAAACTACAACGGAGAGGTACAACGGGAAGGCTACCACAAGAAAATGAGACATGTCACGTTTATATACGTTTATTGTTTTCAATGTGTCGTAAAGATTGGCGATGATTGGTATATTGCATATGTTGTAGATGTATTTTGGAACATATGTATACCTATGATTCACACATCAATATAAATATATATATATAAATCATAAACACATGCCAAACCAAACACTTTTAGCTGAGTATTGTATTCCCAATCTGTTGGCAAATGTCCAGCCGATTCACCATGCGTGACCCAACAAGATCCAAACTATGGATTGTTTACTTTCGAAAATATTTTTTTTACTGGTTCTTGCAAACAATTTTATAGAGGATGGGCATGGACCGGCCAGTTTATACAGAGGGTGGGGCTGCCAGAAATGACGTGAACAAGCCACTTTATAGAGCTGAACTTTCTTGCAAACCTTTTTATAGAGGATGGGCATGTGGCCGTGGTTTTGGTCCATAGATGTCCATAGATTTTTAGGATGATTTTGGGAGATTGTCGTCATAGATATACGTAGATTCACCCAGTATGTTTTTTTTCGAAAGTAAACAATCCATAGTTTGAATCTTGTTGGGTCAAGCATGGTGAATCGGCTGGACATTTGCCAACAGATTGGGAATACAATACTCAGCTAAAAGTGTTTGGTTTGGCATGTGTTTATGATTTATATATATATTTATATTGATGTGTAAATCATAGGTATACATATGTTCCAAAATACATCTACAACATATGCAATATACCAATCATCGCCAATCTTTATGACACATTGAAAACAATAAACGTATATAAACGTGACATGTCTCATTTTCTTGTGGTAGCCTTCCCGTTGTACCTCTCCATTGTAGTTTTCCCCCTTGACCTTGTTGTCAGTCCTTCCGTTTCCGGGTCAAAGTCCTGGAGCCCACTGGCTGGGGTATAAAGTGGCCATTCCAGGTAAAAATGTGTTTTTTCAGGGGTTTTACCTGGACTGGCCACTTTATAGAGGCATTCTCTGTTGGGGGAGGGGGTATAAAGTGGCCAGTCCAACATAGATTCTGTTTTTTCAGGGGTTTTACCTGGACTGGCCACTTTATAGAGGCATTCTCTGTTGGGGGAGGGGGTATAAAGTGGCCAGTCCAACATAGATTCTTGTTTTTTCAGGGGTTTTACTTGGACTGGCCACTTTATAGAGGCATTCTCTGTTGGGGGAGGGGGTATAAAGTGGCCAGTCCAACATAGATTCTGTTTTTTCAGTGGTTTTACTTGGACTGGCTACTTTATAGAGGCATTCTCTGTTGGGGGACGGGGTATAAAGTTGCCATTCCAGGTAAAAATGTGTTTTTTCAGGGGTTTTACCTGGACTGGCCACTTTATAGAGGCATTCTCTGTTGGGGGAGGGGGTATAAAGTGGCCAGTCCAACATAGATTCTGTTTTTTCAGGGGTTTTACCTGGACTGGCCACTTTATAGAGAAGAAGATTTCCCTTGAAAGGGGTCCTCAGGGTGAATGGGGTCCTGGGCAGCTCTATAAAGTGATTTGGATGATGTATCTCATGACTCTATAAAATGCTCTGCCGCAATTTTCTTTCTATAAAGTGCCCTGGATGCAGCACAAATTCTTCTTCTTAAAGGGCAAGTTTCACTCTATAAAGTGCTTTGCCATGTATACAGCCCCAACAGAAAAATATTGGCCCGAAATAATTGGGGAGACATGTTTCTATAAAGTGGATGGTGTGACATGTTATGGCCATTCTTTGAAGGGAACCAACGGTCTATAAAATGCATTGCCGCATATATTGAGTCGTTTCCTTGTGGGAAACCAGCCGGGTATAAACTGGAAAGCCAACGTTCTAATAAAGTCATCTTCCAGGTCCAAGGGCATGTTTCTCGCGCAAAACACGGCTTTATCCCCTATTGTCGGTATATAAAGTGGCGACCGGAAACCCACTTTATAAGCGCAAAGGATGTCCACTTTATAGTGAGCTATACATGGGGGATATCCCAACAATGGAGGTTGAAAACTTACAGAGATCACACCATGAAGACTTCGACTGAAGACTTTCACAACTGTGATGACTTCGACTGGACATTCCGATGCCTCGGTCTGCAAACGTCTCTCCAGTTGCGCGCCAGGTGCCACTGCCACCTTGGACCTTGGTCGCCCAACGCAGGTGCTACTCTCAAAACGCCCCAAAAATAGCGAAACAAGAATAGAATGCAATAAATTTCATGAGGACAAACCATATGAAATGCATTGCAACTAGATTCAAAATGATTCAAAGGGGTTGTTGGAAGTAGGTGAACTGTGAAATCTATACCCAGGAATCAGTCCTAGCCTCGTCACAATATGGAAAAAAAATGACCACAACCCTATCAAGCGGGCAGATGGCAGAGCACCCCATCATTTTCGCCGAAACAAACAAAAAAAGAATCCTTCATCCGCATAGCCGGACATCTCAGTTGAACATCTCACCGTTTGAAACACGTTATATCCGAACAAATTGCGGGCAACTCACTGAGACCATTGCCCCACAGCCAAAGCTCTTGCAGGCTTCCAAGCCCTGAAAACATATTGGCCCAGACTTCAGGGGGGAACTCGCCGAGTTTGTTGTCACTCAGCAAGAGCCCCTGCAACCTGCCGAGCCCCGTAAACAGATTATCCCAGACTTCGACAGGCAACTCGTTCAGCCTGCACTCATCGAGGAAAAGTATTTGCAGGTTTCCCAGCGTGGAAAAGGCTTCAGCATGCAACTTGCTGAGATCGTTTTTGCTCAAGTCAAGCAGCTGCAAGTGGCTGAGCTCTGCAAATAAGTTGGACCAGACTTCAGAAGGCAACTCGCCGAGTTTGTTGGACCTCAGGTTCAGCTTCCGCAAGTTGCTAAGACCTGCAAAGAGATGGGCCCACACTTCGGCAGGCAACTGGCCGAGTTTGTTGTTCCCCAGTTTGAGATCTTGCAACTTTCTGAGCCCTGAGAAGACTTCAGCAGGCAACACACTGAGTTCGTTGTATTGCAGGTCCAGCTCCTGCAAGTTGCTGAGCCCTGCAAACACTTCAGCAGTCAACTCACTGAGATCGTTGTGATACAAGTAAAGCTCCTGCAAGTTGATGAGCCCTGAAAAGACTCCCGCATGCAACCGAGTGAGCGAGTTGTACCCCAGGTTGAGCTTCTGCAAGCTGCTGAGACCTGAGAAGACTTCAGCAGGCAACTTGCTGAGTTCGTTGGACCTCAGGTCCAGCTCCTGGAGTTTGTTGAGCCCTGAAAAGATTTCGCCTGGCAATTCAGTCAGTTTGTTTGAGGCAAGGTCGAGAACAAAGGAGTCTTATCAAAGATGCCGCTTGGCAGCGAGGTCAACTTGTTTTCGCTCAGATCGAGAACTTGTAGCCGCGGGCTGTGCTGCAAAAGCTCTTGAGACAGCACGCTCAGCTCGTTTCCATATATCCGTCTGAAACCAATATTGGCTTCAGTATAGCCCCCCAGCAAGAATTTCTCCAGGGCTGGCATCGGGCGCAGCAAGTCTTCTGGCAACACCCTCAATTGGTTTTGGCTCAGCGACAAGATTTTCAAGTTTGACAAGCCCGTGAACGTGTCTGACTCCACCTGTTGCAAACCCAAGCGGCCCAGGTCCAAGAGCTGCAGGCTCTCCAATGGGGCAAACACATTTTGAGGCAAAACAGACAACCGATTCCCAGAGAGCGACAACCGTTGCAAGCCCCATAAAGGGGTGAAGGCATCCCCTGCAACACTTGTGATGTCCTGCTCACTCAAACTCACGTCTTTGAAGCTCAGAACACCTACAAGGCTGCAACTCGCAAGGTGCTGTGTACCATCTTTCTTTGGGCCACAACGGCACGGAAAGCATCCGAAATCAGCTGTGTGAATCGGGTAGAAGTGCGTCGAAAGCAGCAGAGCAAGGATCGTGACCAGCAAACAGGGCGAATACCTAAGTGGCAGTTGTAAAAACAAGCAATCAAACAGAACACATCCATCACGCCCCACTGGGGTCACGACAGCATGGCTCAAACTAATTTCATGACGAAACCCAAATCTCAGGTGGCTGGGTACAGATGTCCAAAGTAGTCGTTTGGAATCAACCACAAAATTTCAATTCCGGCAGTGCTTGTTGGGTTTCAATGGTCTGGGACTGGTGCATCCCGGATGCTTGGAGAAATTCCTAATTTGCACTTTTGGACAAACCAACAGCTGGATAAACTTCTGAAACCTTGGAACCTATCGTGACCAGCAAGCAGGGCGAATACCTTTGCAGCGGCTGCCAAGAAGTCAAGCAAAGAAATCCGTCACAGCCCGATGCGACGAAAAGGCTGGCCACTACAGCATGGGAAAAACTCATAACAAAACAGAAACCAGGTCTCAAGGATTCTCAAAGTTTTGGGCATTGAAGATGTGAAAGGAATCCAAAGTTTTAATGAGGGACTGCCTGTGGAGGGAACACCACCCAAGCCCAAGATTTTGCAAAAAATACAGTGTGGACAAAAATGTGAAACCGCTAGCAGCCGGCCACTTCTGAAACCTTAGAATTCTGGAACCCTGGAACGCTGGTACTTTGCAACCTTGAACCGTATGGTTGCAACCAAAACTGCGAACCCTGGCACCTGCACCTGCAGGAAACCTTTGGAACCCTGTTTGGGGACAAGAACGTCATAAGTGGCGCATGCTTCCAGTCCCAAAACAAATGTTCAGCATGTTGAGCAAAAAGACAAAGCTGGAAAAATAACAGGCCTTCTCTGCACCAACTTGTTTAATTACTCGAAATGGAAATACAATGGCAACAGATTACGAAACCACAATGGCTTGAAAATTGCCGAAACGACATAGAACTAAACTAATGCAGCCAAAACGCAATGCTTTGCAAAATATCCTGGACCTCTTTGAGCAAGAAAATCTCGATGGGCTCAGCAGTGACTGGGAAGCAGAGTTCGGTAAGCTTTGCAACTTCTTCCAGTAGGTCGATCGATCGCTTCGCTCTAAGGCGCGGCAAACAGTGCAAACATGTGCAAGTGAATAGTAGACAGCAAAGAAACCAAAAAAGTCAGCTGGGAACGCAAATGCCGGGTCCAATTCTGCTTGGAAGTTCACCGAAGCCTCATCCCCGAAATTTCCTGAAATGGCTTGGCCCAGCTGCAGTTCGTAGATGGCCAGCAAGGTGATGATGAGGTATGTGCTGGTGTAAGCAATATCAAGAACCGCATCCATCATCGCAGCACCCCGGCGCACCCACTTCACCGAGGGGAAGGCCAACAGAATGGTTGGATAGATGCTGTTCAGACATAGGAAACCCACAAAAGCCCAATAACATCCTTCAAACGCATCTGAATGCTTTGGAGCTGAATGGAATGCAAATGACACAAGGCCACCCATGATTTGGAGCTTTCCAAAGGCCTGTAGCATCACTGTGAATAACTGCAGCATTGCAACTTTGAAGCCGTAGAGCTTGCCTTCAATGCCAAAATACTCCTCGTAGAGCAGCTGGGTGGGTTTCAACGGTCTCAACTTGATATTGGCTGACCGACACCGGCGCAAGTCGCTCAGGAGGACGATGATCAAGGCCAGGTATGGCAAAGAGAAAACAAGGGAAGGCAACAGCTGCGAAAGGCTCTCCTCCAACCATCCAGAATCAGCAGCGACAGCCTCCGGCGATCTCCCATCACTGGGCTCAACTGTCTGCTTGAGAGCAAAGGCATCTCGGATCAATTGTGGAAGCTTGGAACGGATGAAGGGTGGACTGTACCGCACAAAGTACTGCCCCCCAAGGCACACTGCTGCCAGTAATGAGCTGATCCGAAGCAAAGCAACAACACCGACCACCAATCGTGATTGCTGTGCGGGTCGCCCAGACACAAGCAAAGGATCTACCTGCAAACTGCCTGCCAGAAGTCCCACCTGTTCTGCCAAGTGGTGCACATCATCCACTTGATTCTCCAGCTTTGTCAAAGAGGCTTCGCGGAAACGGATCGTGGCTAAATAGTGGTTGATCTTGACCACCATCTCGGCACATCTGACACCAGCATGGACTGAAGCAAAAGAATCGCGAGTACGCACGATCTCAATTTCCCTCAACTCATCATGCTCTGCTCTGGTTTTGAGAAAGCACCACGCACTGAGCATTTTCTCCCAATCGTCGAAGAGTACCTCGTAATACAAGAGATCTAAGATTTTGTCCCATCCACCTTCTCGCACGACAGCCTCTTGTGCCATCGGCAGTGTCATCAATACAGGCCGCAAATCTTGACGAGATATGGAACCGGGCTGCTCCTCCAAGAATTCTCGCAGTGGAAGGCACAGATTCTTGTCGAAGTCATCAAGATGCTTTCTGGCTTCGACGAAGTGTTCCGTCAAGCTTGTGACTTGATGCTGGGCAATATCGTCTCTACCCCAATCACCAAAAAGCCTGGACATGTCATTCTGCAAATTCTTTGCATACAAAGCTTCCGATTCAACTTCAAGCCTCCTTGACAGTGTTTTGCATTCTGTTGAGCCGAGCTGTGGTGTAAACAATGCTGACAATTGCAATTGAGATAACAATCAGAAAAATCAACGTGCCAGACACTCCTGTTGACTGAGAAAAGGCATAACTTGCAACGGGCAACAGGCTGAGAACCAGAAGAACCAACAAGAATCGGCTCTCTACCTCTGCCACTGCTTGTGCAAGAATCAGCACACTAAGCTCCACATTCTGGCGCCAAGCATTTACCGCAACCCAAATCCTCTTGAAAAGGCCCGACCAGCGGTGCCTTTCGCAATAACCGCTCTCAGAAGAATGAAAAGAATGACATGAAGGATGGCTGCATGGGAACGGTTTGTTTTCATCAAACATCTCCTGTGGAGTGCTGTGACTCTCTGTCTCTGCATCTTCTCCAGCTGATTCGTCAGTGCTTGTGGCGCTGGACCTGCCAAACCTGGTTGGCTCAAAGTACACTGAGCTGACATGTGGCAGCTGGCGGGCACTGAGTTGTCGCATGCGTTGCCAGATGAAACGGAAGCTCCGGGTGCAACGCCCTTTGATGACACTGCCAAAATCAACAGGAGCAAATCGAGCGAACCATTCTCGCTTTGGCAAACCTTCAATATTCACCCACGTGTCCAAGCTGCCTCGCAACCATTTCAGTGACTTGATGGATTGGTGAAGTTCCATCCTCGCATCAATCGACACCTGGCCACATCCGCTGAGATCAATAACTATACTCTCCAGGTTTCGAGAAGACTGCAAAGCAGAGCTGAAGCATCCGAATTCTTCCAAACATGGCAAGTTCATGAACCTGCAGCCACTGGACCGTGGCAGCTGAGAAAAATCAAAATAACAATATCATATCCATGGAATCAAAAAGAAAGCGCAGCAAACAATAAGCTGAAAATCATATTTTTTGCTGGTTCAAGATGAAGAAAAATGTGACTGGAAATTCACAACTCAGCGCACCATAGCTCCAAGTACATGAGGTTCTCCATTTCTCTCATGGCAACTCCAAGCCCTGCCGCAGTCCTGAAGTGTGCGGAACCTGTGAAGCGCAAATTCAACTGGACCAAAGACTTCAAACACTGCACCGAAGATGTAAACATGTCCAGAGTCTCAAGACCCGAGAATCCCAGATCCAATCGCAAAACGCGCAACTCTGCAGGAAGGCTTTGGATCAGCACATTGAGCTCATGGTCAGAGAAAATCCGGCATCCAGTCAGTGAAAGCTGCACTATCTTTCTACCAACGTCTGCCTTTACAGCTGTGGCCAGGAGTTCAGTGCATCTTCCTTGAAGGACAAATCCGTACCGGCTGCATAAAGCGAAGTGCGAAGCAAGAGCTTCATCTACTCGCTGGAAATTGGGATCCCCCGTGGGATACGACTGCAAAAGCTCAAAGTCGCAAGTTCCAAGACGAGAAAAGGCAATGCTGTTCAGAATTCGCACTTTGTCGATGTTCTGCGTGGCATGAGCTCCCTTGAGCGGTTGAACATTCACATTTCTAATTATGCAGCTCACTTTGTGGAAAAAGAGGAAACTTGGAATAAAATATCATACTGTGACATGAAAACAATGAACCATGGGTATTCAATGGATTGTCCAAATACATAAATTCGCTTCTCCACACAACATCAAAACAGCAAAAGTTTCTTGCAATCCTGCACCAAGTTTCTTCGATTTTGACCTTCAAGCCCTTTTCCAAAAGGTCCAGAGGAAAGTGACGCTCACGAGCTGCTTTGTGGTGCAACCCGATGATGCCGATCATTCGACTTTCTGCTCCAGCAAGTCCATCAGTAAGCACATGAGCCTCAGAGATCAACAAATTTGGAACGGTCAAAACATCACTTTTCACTTATCACCTCTTTGTAAAGATATATGGAAAGGGATGCTTACAGTAAGGTGATGTGACAAGGTTCACCATGGTGCAGAAATGGGGTTACGGTAAAGGCGATGGTCTCAACCTTTCGAGCAGACCACGCAAAGGAAATGTCCACACAAGGCCGCCACTTCTGTGTCGAGTAGCTTTGTCATATGCGTCAGTGGCTCCCACATCAAGCAGTAAACGTCGTCTGGACCAGTTGCCCTCTCGATGTTCGATCGCCTTAGTCGCTTTTAGGGTGAAAATACCGGAATTGTCTACACCAGTGTCTCCTTCGATCCACTATCTACTGAAGCATTGCCTGCCTTTACGAACATGACCTGGTGTTGCTCCTGCTCGTTATCCCCCATTCACATGTATGCAAATCAACCAAGCGATCATGCTGTTTGGTTGTGTTTCGCATTTTGCACTGAAACAAGCTAGCTGCTAGCTGGACTCAAAACGTGTCCCTTCAAGCAGAACTCACGAACGAAAAAAACTCACGTTCATGTCACGTGTTTCTCGTTCTATGATGCTTTCTCGCACTTCTAGGAATTTCTAAGGCTGGGGCAATGGCTTCCTCGAAGCAGCACCAAATCCTTTCGAAAGGCGTTCCAGCTGAATCCAGCACCAAAAGAACTCCCTCAGACATCTGCATAGCTCTGTAGAATGAAGTGCTGCGTGGATTGCTTTTGATATCCTCTTCCACGCAGTGCTGGTTATTGGCATATGCACAAACCCAATAGAATGTACTACTTGAGAGTTCTCGCACCAGAGCATGCTGCTCCAAGCAGGCCAGAAACTTACAAACAGGCTCCTCACAGATCTGCCCAACACAAAATTGGACGTGCTTCAAAGCAATAGATTGACTTTCATCTATCATTACGCTGGATGTTCATTTCTTTTTGATACCTGATACAGCATCCTATTGAGGGTCCGAAATGAACAAGTCCAAAACTCAACCAAGGCTTCTAGGGGAATGTGAATTATTAGCGGAAAAAGTAACTTGTTGCTGACAGACAACGCAATAGCAAACTCTCCAAAATCCTCAAAAGTTTGCCTATCAACCAAGGCTCGATCCAAGCATGTGACACAAACCAATGAGGTCTCTGAACTTGAATCGCCATGATCTCAACCATGCTGCAGCCCTTTTTCGCATAGCCGTCCTGGGATTCTGCATAACGTTGCCAATTAAAAAAAGAAAAACGGTAGATTCTTCAAATTGGAAAATGTTGTCACATCATCAACAAATCCAGGCTTCGGTGGCTGGTTTGATGATCCAATGATTCGCTTGATACAAGTTGAAGGTCTCAAACTGCAGCCTTGTCCCACGCTGTTCTCCGAACGTTTCGCACCATCTGTCAGCCATCTTGGAGATGAAAACAACGATCTTTGCCAATTGCTCGCGAGTGATCCCTCGCTCTGCAGTATCTTTGATGCAGAAAGCCTCCTCCGACGTGTGTGGGGCGACCAACAAATGCGGCAAATGAAATTGGAATGGAATTCAATTGAAGCATTATGCAGTAGCGAAGGTGGAATAATGGGCACAGCGTTTGTTGGTATTCGTTGCTGGTTTGTTTCTGAATTCATGCTTTGCGATACACAAAAGACTACTGAGGACTTGGGATGTTTTGTTGTACAGTACACAATCTGTCTCGCGTCTTTTTGCCAAAAAAAAAGGAACAAAGAGGCAGGTGTGTCTCCTGGTTGGTGATCTCTGAGTAGTTTGTCAAGACCAAAGTGCCGTGGTGGGTTGCCTCCACAATGTCATCGCACTGCAGCTGGCAGACCCCACTTGACAGCAACTTGTTCCCATGCCATGGGCTGTCTGGCAAACGCTCTCGTAGCAATAAAATAATGTCAGCAGCGGTTCTCGAAGCAGTCAGTTTGATATCAAAGTAACCATGTCCAGGAATATCCACAGAGACCGACATGAGGCAGCGAATCCTTTGCGCTGTCCAGCGGCACGAATTATATAAGTCCAGTCTGTAACAATACACAGATTTGTCCATGGTTTATCAAATACTTTCTCACTTTCTCTTACGCAACATGAGATTTCGCTGCTTTGTTCTCAATGTGCTTGGCTGGCCGTTTCATGTCCAGGTGAGTGTCACCGAATGCTGTGGTACAGGTCCGTCTTGAGAAGCGGAGACAATCTGCAACACCTCCAAAAGAACCAAAAGAACCAAAAGAACCAACACAGTAAACATGACCCACACGTCTTCAACGCTTGGTTTCCGAGCTCTTCCAGGACCTCTGCAGGGAAGTCCTGCAGCTGTCAAGCCTAATCAAGCCTAATCAAGCCTAATGCATATCGTGGCTCAACTTTGTTTTGCCGAACCCTGAAGGATCCTAAAGGATCCTAAAGGATCCTTCTAACAACTCTGTTCCAACATAGTGCGACAACGAGGTGGCGTCCTCAGATGGCATGCATCATGGTGGCAAGATGCACCGAATGTCCATGCTGCCGGGTGGTACCGGACAAGCTTGCAACGCCAAGTGGGGGCAACGGACAAGTGGTGTCACGACTCAAACCAAACTGTGAAAAGGTAAACTTTGATGAACTTTGAACTTCTTTTCCCTCCAATCAAACCTGGAAATGAAAACTCAATTTTCAGTACAGGAACATCAACTGAAAGTCAGCTCCAAAAGCAGGATCTCTGATCACCAAATTGAACTACCTACCGGAAACATGTTGGAAGTGCCACCTGCTAGGATCAACATTTCAGGCACTAGGTGGACCCACTGGACCCAACTCCTATCACTTTTCTAGGACAAAACAGATTCCAATCACTTGTTATTCAAATTTATTCAACATATTTGAAGGCCTCCAACCGGAAAAAAAAAACACAACGGAAATCCGAAAGCTCCGCGGAAACTTCTCCCTTGACGTCAGTATGAATCGATCGGCTCCAGCTCCACGTCCTGCCTCGCTGTCCAACTTGGCAGCCCCGCATTTCGCCTGTTTCCGAACCCCGCTTGGGATGTGTTTTTCATCCAGGAAACGGAGCTGAAATCCATCGGAGGACGTGGAGCTGAAATTTCCAGCATGTTTTGACAAATTCAGAGATCCCTACGACTTGGATAATTCCGATATTCAACGGAAAGTGCAAAGCGATTCGTCTCGCTTCGCACGGCTGGTTTTTCCACAATCATTCGACCATACCGTGGGATAAAGATTTATAAAAGTATCGCTGAATCTTCTAGATTGTCCAACAGTCGCTGACGATGAAAGCAACAATTCCATGGTTTTCATGATGATTCTGACATGATTCACGATGAATAACTACTGCAAAGTTCCGATCGAGAGATCCCGCAATGTAACGCTCCATCACGCTCCTATCTTCATGTCGCAAAGTTCTATAGCTTGTGATTAGGTGGTGGGTTAATGGCCGATCTGATTTTCAGATATCTGTTGGTTGACGGTCGGAGTTGTTGTTGACCACCCTCACCATGGATGCTGCTTCCGGACTCTCCTTGCAAAAACTATAACAAGAAACCAATGGCTGGAGTGGGCAGCCTACCCGTGAAGAAAATGCAACGAATCCAAATGCAAACGAAACAGCTGAACTGAGGCAGTTCTAGATTCAAGTGGCATTCTCCATGCGCAAAACAAGGAAAAACTATGAAAAACTCATCCCCCAAGAATTATGGAAAGCCAATTTTTTTCGTGACGTTCTCAACGTTCGGGCCCTGGGCCGGCGCCTAGTCCAACTCAGTGTGCCGAGTAACAGCGCCTGCCAGGCAATCTGAAAATTCAGTGAAACACTGGACGTGAAGCCCGCTCTAACATCATGTCACGTCTTTCAAGTTGAAGCGAAAACAAAAAAAAACAAGCGAAAACTTGCATGGCTGTGTTTTTCAGCTGCATGGAAAAAATTGCCTGAGAACATTTTCCAAATCAAGTCTTTGCTTGGCTGCTTGGGTTTGCCATGGGTTTCCCTAAGAGCGGAAAATTATGGAAAATCGTTGCACTCAAAGGTGGTTTCATTCCTTTCAAAACAACTTCACCACTCCATAACTTCGGTCACGACCGAACTATTCAGGTGCCTTGGTCTCTTGAGACCTCGAATTGTTGCGCCTGGACCTGGATCAATGCATCTCCCAAAATTCCAAACATCAAACATCCAACATGAAATATCTTGACGTGTCTGTTTTGTATTGTTTTAGAATGTTTTAGAGCTTCATCAATCTTCATCATGCGGAAGCGAAGAGGTCTTGATTCAACAAACAAGTGCTGGTTTCATACGCATTCATGATATTTATGTCGTGCTGGATCCCTGGCCAATGACAACTGGATCCCTGGCCGAAACCCATGCCACATGGTGGAAAGAGCATGATCCGCAACCCACCGCAGCTCGATCAGTTTCAAACAGACAGGTCATCCATCCGGACATCTCAGTTCATGCACTCTATCAATGAACAAATTGCAGGCAACTCGCTAAGACCGTTACGGTGCAACCAAAGCTTCTCTAACGTGTGAAGCCCTGAAAGCATATTGGCCCAGACTTCAGCAGGCAATTCGTTGAGCTTGTTGTCCTGCAGCCAAAGCACCTGCAAGTTACCGAGACCTGCAAACAGATCGGCCCAGATTTCAACAGGCATCTCATTCAGCCTGTTCTTAGCCACGCCAAGCTTTTGCAAGTTGCCGAGCCCGGAAAAAACTCCAACGGGCAACTCGCTGAGATCGTTTCCCCTCAAGGAAAGCTGCTGCAAGCTGCTGAGCCCTGCAAACACTTCAGCAGGCAACTTACTGAGTTTGTTCCACCGCAGGTCGAGATCTTGCAACTTGCCGAGCCCGGAAAAGACTTCAGCAGGTAGCTCACTGAGCGAGTTGTCACTCAGGTCGAGCTCCTGCAAAATGCCGAGTTTGGAAAAGACTTCAGCAGGTAGCTCACTGAGCGAGTTGTCACTCAGGTCGAGCTCCTGCAACCTGCCGAGCCCGGAAAAGACTTCAGCAGGTAGCTCACTGAGCGAGCTGTAACTCAGGTCGAGCTCCTGCAACCCGCCGAGCCCGGAAAAGACATCAGGAGGCAACTCGCTGAGATTGTTTTGATACAAGTAAAGCTCTCGCAACTTGCTGAGCCCTGAAAAGACGTTAGCAGACAACTCGCTGAGATCGTTTTTGCTCAAGTACAGCTTCTGCAAGTTACCAAGCCCTGCAAATGATTTGGACCAGACTTCAGAAGGCAGCTTACTCAGTTTGTTGGCACCCAGATTGAGATGTTGCAAGTTGCTGAGCCCTGCAAAGAGATTGGCCCAGACTTCAGCAGGCAACTGCCCAAGCGAGCTTTGCAGGTCCAGCTCCTGCAAGTTACTGAGTCCTGAAAAGACTCCAGCAGGTAGCGAGCTGAGACTGTTACCCCTCAGCTGGAGCTTCTGCAACTTGCTGAGCCCTGCAAAAACTTCAGCAGGCAACTCACTGAGCTCGTTTCCATGCAAGTAAAGCTCTCGCAACTTGCTGAGCCCTGAAAAGACGTTAGCAGACAACTCGCTGAGATCGTTTTTGCTCAAGTACAGCTTCTGCAAGTTACCAAGCCCTGCAAATGATTTGGACCAGACTTCAGAAGGCAGCTTACTCAGTTTGTTGGCACCCAGATTGAGATGTTGCAAGTTGCTGAGCCCTGCAAAGAGATTGGCCCAGACTTCAGCAGGCAACTGCCCAAGCGAGCTTTGCAGGTCCAGCTCCTGCAAGTTACTGAGTCCTGAAAAGACTCCAGCAGGTAGCGAGCTGAGACTGTTACCCCTCAGCTGGAGCTTCTGCAACCTGCCGAACCCGGAAAAGACTTCAGCAGGTAGCTCACTGAGCGAGTTGTAACTCAGGTAGAGCTCCTGCAACCTGCCGAGCCCGGAAAAGACTTCAGCAGGCAGCACACTGAGCTCGTTATAATTCAAAAAAAGCACCTGCAAGCTGCTGAGCCCTGAGAAGACTTCAGCAGGCAACTCACTGAGCTTGTTCTGACCCAGGTTGAGCTCCTGCAGGTTACTGAGCTCTGCAAACAGCTTGGCAAAGACTTCAGAAGGCAATTCGTTCAGTTTGTTCTCAAACAAATAAAGTTTTTGCAGGTTGCCAAGCTCGGCAAAGACTCCAGCATGCAACCGAGTGAGCGAGTTGTACCCCAGCATGAGCTTCTGCAAGTTGCCGAGCCCTGCAAACACTTCAGCAGTCAACTCACTGAGCGAGTTGTCTCTCAGGTCGAGCTCCTGCAACCTGCCGAGCCCGGAAAAGACACTAGCGGGCAACTCACTAAGTTTGTTGTATTGCAGGTTGATCTTCTGCAACTGGCTGAGCCCTGCAAAGACTTCAACCGGCAACTCACTGAGCTTGTTCCGACTCAGGTCCAGCTCCTGGAGTTTGCTGAGCCCTGAAAAGATTTCGCCTGGCAACTCAGTCAGCTTGTTTGAACCAAGGTCGAGCGCCTGCAGCAAAGGAGTCTTATCAAAGATGCCATTTGGCAGAGAGTTCAACATGTTTTCGCTCAGATCAAGAACTTGTAGCAGGGGGCTGTGCTGCAAAATTTCTTGCGGAAGTATTTTCAATGCATTTCCATCAATGATGCGATGGCCCTGCTCATCAGATTTGCCCCCCAGCAAGAATTTCTCCAGGGCTGGCATGGGGCGCAGCAAGTCTTCTGGCAACACCTTCAATCGGTTTTGGCTCAGCGACAAGATTTTCAAGTTTGACAAGCCGGCAAACGTGTCTGACTCCACCTGTTGCAAACCGAAGCGGCCCAGGTCCAAGAGTTGCAGATTGTCCAAAGGAGCGAACACCTGCTTAGGCAAAAGAAACAACAAATTGCCAGAGAGCGACAATCGTTGCAAGCCCCGGCAAGAGGTGAAGGCATCCTCCGCAATACTTGTGATGCTTTGCTTGCTCAAACTCACATCTTTGAGGCGAAGAATGCCTATAAGGTGGCAGTTCGCGAGGTGCTTTGCACCATCGTCCTTTTCCTGACAGCGACACGGAAAGCATCCGAAATCATCCTTGTGAATCGGGTAGAAGTGCGTTGAAAGCAATAGAGCAATGATCGTGACAAGCAAACAGGGCGAATACCTAAGCAGTGGTTGCAAGGAGAAACAAAGAACTCGAGTTCATCCATCAAAGCCCGATGTTGTGAAAAGGGTGGACATTCCGGCACACAAACTCACGCCATGAACAGAAACCCACCAATCTCAGGGAGTTTGATATTGAAGACATAGGTATCATAAGTATCCAATTTTTTACTTCGCGAGTGCCTTTGCTGGAACTCCAGAAATACTTGGAATGCACCTCGAAACCCTGGACCTGTGAAACTAAGTGTGAACACTGAAACGTGCTGAAAAACTTTTCAAAAGCCCTGGAACCCCATGGAACCTCCTTGGCTGTTGATGCTGGGGAACAACAACTTAAGAAGTGGTGTGTCAGATTGTATTAGTATGCTTTAGGACGCACAAAAGGGTGCAGCAAGTACAGTAAAGCTGAGAACAACAAGACGCCTCCTCTGTACAAATATGTTGAGGGGCTTCGAGATACTCACATGACAAATTGTGTCAACAGGTTGCGAAAACACGATGGATTGAAAATTGCAGAGACAACATAAAACGAAACCAATGCAGCAAAAATGCAAGGCTTTGGAACAAATCCGATATCTCTTTGAGCAGTAAAATCTGGATGGACTCAGCAGTGACCGGGAAGCAGAGCTCGGTAAGCTTTGCAGTTTCTTCCAGTAAGTCAATCGTTCGCTTCGCTCTAAGGCACGGCAAACAGTGCAAACATGTGCAAGAGAATAGTAGACAGCAAAGAAACCAAAAAAGTCGGCTGGGAATGCAAATGCCGGGTCCAATTCTGCTTGGAAATTGACCGAAGCCTCATCCCCAAAATTTCCTCGAATGGCTTGGTCCAGCTGTAGTTCGTAGATGGCCAGCAAAGTGATGATGAGGTATGTGCTGGTGTAAGCAATATCAAGAACCGCATCCATCATGGCAGCACCACGCCGCACCCACTTCCCAGAGGGGACGGCCAACAAAATGGTTGGATAGATGCTGTTCAAACAGAGGAAACCCACAAAAGCCCAAAAACATCCTTCAAACGCATCTGAATGCTTCGGAGCTGAATGAAATGCAAAGGACACCAGGCCACCCATGATTTGGAGCTTTCCGAAAGCCTGCAGCATCACTGTGAATAACTGCAGCATTGCAACTTTGAAGCCGTAGAGCTTGCCTTCAATGCCAAAATACTCCTCGTAGAGCAGCTGGGTGGGTTTCAGCGGCCTCAACTTGAGATTGGCTGACCGACACCGGCGCAAGTCGCTCAGGAGGACAATGATCAAGGCCAGGTATGGCAAAGAGAAAACAATGGAAGGCAACAGCTGCGAAAGGCTCTCCTCCAACCATCTGCCAGAATTAGACGTGATGCCCTCCGGCAATGTCCCATCACTGGGCTCAACTGTCTGCTTGAGCACGAAGGCATCTCGGATCAGTTTTGGAAGCTTGGAACGGATGAAAGGTGGACTATACCGCACGAAGTATTGCCCCCCAATGTACACTGCTGCAAGTAATGAGCTGATCCGAAGCAAAGCAACAACAACGACCACCAATCGTGATTGCTGTGCTGGTCGCCCAGACATAAGCAAGGGATCTACTTGCAAACTGCCCGTCACAAGTCCCACCTGTTCTGCCAAGTGGTGCACATCATCCACTTGATTCTCCAGCTTTAACAAAGAGGCTTCACGGAAACGGATCGTGGCTAAATAGTGGTTGATCTTGACCACCATCTCGGCACATCTGACACCAGCTTGGACTGAAGCAAAAGAATCGCGAGTACGCACAATTTCCATTTCTCGCAACTCATCATGCTCTGCTCTCGTTTGCAGAAAGCACCATGCACTGAGCATTTTCTCCCAATCGTCGAAGAGTACCTCGCAATACAAGAGATCTAAGATTTTGTCCCATCCACCTTCTCGCACGACAGCCTCTTGTGCCATCGGCAGTGTCATCAATACAGGCCGTAAATCTTGCCGAGATATGGAACCGGGGTGCTCCTCCAAGAATTCTCGCAGTGGGAGGCACAGATTCTTGTCGAAGTCGTCAAGATGCTTTCTGGCTTCGACGAAGTGTTCCGTCAAGCTTGCGACTTGAGGCTGGGCAATATCGTCTCTACCCCAATCACCAAAAAGCCTGGACATGTCATTCTGCAAATTCTTTGCATACAAAGCTTCCGATTCAACTTCAAGCTTCCTTGACAGTGTTTGCATTCTGTTGAGCCGAGCTGTGGTGTAAACAATGCTGACAATTGCTATTGAGATAACAACCATAAAAATCAACGTGCCAGACACTCCTGTTGACTGAGAAAAGCTATAACTTGCCACAGGCAACAGGCTGAGAACCAGCAGAAACAATAGAAATCGGCTCTCTACCTCTGCCATTGCTTGTGCAAGAATCAGCACACTAAGCTCCACATTCTGGCGCCAACCATTTACCGCAACGCAAATCCTTTTGCCAAGGCCCACCCAGTGGTGCTTTTCACAATAACCGCTCTCAGAACAGTGAAACGAATGACATGAAGGATGGCTGCATGGGAACAGTTTGCCTTCATCAAACATATCCTGTTGAGTGCTGTAAGTCTCTGTCTCTGCATCTTCTCCAGCTGATTCGTCACTGCTTGTGGCGCTGGACCTGCCAAACCTGGTTGGCTCAAAGTACACTGAGCTGACATGTGGCAGCTGGCGGGCACTGAGTTGCCGCATCCGCTGCCAGATGAAACGGAAGCTCCGGGCACAACGCGCTTTGATAACACCGCCAAAATCAACATGAGCAAATCCAGGGAACCAGCTTCGCTTTGGCAAACCTTCAATGTTCACCCAAGTGTCCAAGCTGCTTCGCAACCATTTCAGTGACTTAATGGATTGGTGAAGTTCCATCCTCGCATCAATCGACACCTGGCCACATCCGCTGAGATCAATAACTATACTCTCCAAGTTTCCCAAAGACTGCAAAGCAGAACTGAAGCATCCGAATTCTTCCAAACATGGCAAGTTCATGAACCTGCAGCCACTGGACCGTAGCAGCTGAGAAAAATCAAAATAACAATATCATGTCCATGGAATCAAAAAGAAAGCTTTGAAAGCGCAGCAAACAATAAGCTGAAAATCATATTTTTTGCTGGTTCAAGATGAAGAAAAATGTGACTGGAAATTCACAACTCAGCGCACCATAGCTCGAGGTACATGAGGTTCTCCATCTCCCTCAGGGCAACTCCAAGCCCTGCCGCAGTCCTGAAGTGCGAGGAACCTGTGAAGCGCAACTTCAACTGGACCAAAGATTTCAAACACTGCACCGTCGATGTGAACATGTCCAGAGTCTCAAGACCCGAGAATCCCAGATCCAATCGCAAAACACGCAACTCTGCAGGTAGGCTTTCGATCAGCACATTAAGTTCATGGTCAGAGAAATTCTGGCACCCAGTCAGTGAAAGCTGCAGCATCTTTCTACCAACATCTGCCTTTACAGCTCTGGCAAGGACTTCAGTGCATCTTCCTTCAAGGACGTATCCGTACCAGCTGGATACTGCAAAATGCGAAGCAAGAGCTTCATCTACTCGCTGGAAATTCCGATCCCCCTTGGGGTACGACTGCAAATGCTCAAAGTCACAAGTTCCAAGACGAGATAGAGCAATGCTGTTCAGAATCCGAACTTTGTCAATATTCTCGGTGACACGAGCATCCTTGAGCTGTCCAACATTCAAACTCATGATTATGGCTCGGACACCTTCTGGAAAAAGAGAGAACTTAAATTAGAATGAGCCATTTTTGAGAGGTGGCATACATAAAATGCAAATGGATGCAAATGGAGCAATATGAACAATGGACCATGGACCTTGTCCATTCAATCGATCGTCCAAATGCATAAAACGGTTCTCCAAACAACATCAAAACAGCAAAAGTTTCTTGCAATCCCGCAGCAAGTTTCTTCAATCTTTACCTTCAAGCCCTTTTCCAAAAGATGCAGAGGAAAGTGACGCTCACGAGCTGCTTTGTGGTGCAAGCCGATGATGCCGATCATTCGACTTTCCGCTCCGGCAAGTCCATCAGTAAGCACGTGGGCCTCAGAGATCAACAAGTTTGGAACGGTCGAAACTTTAAACATCACTTGTTACGTTCACCATGGTGCAGAAATGGGGGTTACGGTAAAAGGCGATGGTCTCAACCTTTCGATCAGACCACGCAAAGGAAATGTCCACACAAGGCCACCCCTTCTGTGTCGAGTAGCTTTGTCATATGCATCAGTGGCTCCCACATCAAGCAGTAAACGTCGTCTGGACCAGTTGCCCTCTCGATGTTCGATCGCCTTGGTCGCTTTTAGGGTGAAAATACCGGAATTGTTTACACCAGTGTCTCCTTTGATCCACTATCTACTGAAGCATTGCCTGCCTTTACGAACATGACCTGGTGTTGCTCCTGCTCGTTATCCCCCATTCACATCATGCTGTTTGGTTGTGTTTCGCATTTTGCACTGAAACAAGCTAGCTGCTAGCTGGACAAATCAAAACGTGTCCCTTCAGGCAGAATTCACAAACGAAAAAAACTCACGTTCATGTCACATTTTTCTCGTTTCATGATGCTTTCTCGTACTTCTAGGAATTTCTAAGGCTGGGGCAATGGCTTCCTCGAAGCAGCACCAAATCCTTTCGAAAGGCGTTGTTGTTGTTGTAAGCGGACGTCAACCTGCTCCTCACCGAAGTGAAGTAGTTAAGACGCCATAGTATGCCATCTGCGAGAATCAAGTTCCCATACTTCTCCAAGCAAAACACAAAAGAAGCGAAACCTGCCTGAAAAAAGAAGTAAACACAGTGCGCCAGCTAGCATTCCGCAAGGAATGTTTGTTGATCAAGTACGACTTGCCAAAAAGGTAAAGTCCGTAGCCGCTGCAGACGCCAAACTGCTGCAGCCCAAGCCACGGCTCGCTGATGTCGCTGCACAGCCGCAGCGATCATGGAGCGTGAGTCACGCAACACCTCACCTGCCTGAGCATCGGCTGTCGCATTGAGAACGCGGCAGAGATGAACATCAATCCAACCATCTGGTGGTGTCCAGTCAGGCACCTTGTTGTGAGAAGGGATCCAAATGCAAACAGTGCCCTGAATCAATAAGCCGCTGATCCGCTGCCAGAAAAGCGGCAAGTCACCCTCCCAACGGCCAGTGCTAATGCCTCGCTGAAGCCGCCGCACGAAAGGCGTTCCATGTGTGTGTGTGTACTTGTATGTTGCCACAGCCTGGGCCCACCGGAGTGAGTGGCTGGAGGCAACTTTCGGGCGCCATAGGCGCTGGAGACGTAGCCAAAGGCCAGGTCATGATCAGTGTGAGCAACTGATCCACCAACATGCTGTACTAGGTACAGTGCACAGGCATCGCCAAACCATACTTCCGCCAAAGCAGAAGTTGCCTCTCATCAAGGCGTGGGTACATTAACTGATGGTCTAGCACCATCTGCACTCAATTCGGTGACGGGCCCTCGCCCATCACGCATTGAAGTGAACAAGTGGTAGCCAGTGAAAGATGTGCTCAACCGAGGCAAAGAGGCAGCTGCGGTAGACGGCCTGAAGAAGAGCAGCCGTCAAGTGCACGCAGCGTGCCATGCCATGGAAGCGCCTCATCATCCAATAGCAAGAACCGAGCTCACCTGCCTCACACAAGCTGGGCCAAGCGCTCAGCTCCACAAAACTCCCGCCATATGGCGGGTTGCGACTGCCACGTCTGCAGCAGCCGCCAACCAAAACTGTAGCAGCCCTCGTCTGCAATATCCTGGATCATCTGCATCTGCATAGCTCAAACATCCCTCAGACACCAAAAGAACTCCCTCAGACATCTGCATAGCTCTGTAGAATGAAGTGCTGCGCGGGTTGCTTTTGATATCCTCTTCCACGCAGTGCTGGTTATTGGCATATGCACAGACCCAATAGAATGTACTGCTTGAGAGTTCTCGCACCAGAGCATGCTGCTCCAAGCAGGCCAGAAACTTACAAACAGGCTCCTCACAGATCTGCCCAACACAAAATTGGACGTGCTTCAAAGCAATAGATTGACTTTCATCTATCATTACGCTCGATGTTCATTTCTTTTTGATACAGCATCCTATTGAGGGTCCGAAATTAACAAGTCCAAAACTCAACCAAGGCTTCTAGGGGAATGTGAATTATTAGCGGAAAAAGATCAGGGTTCAGATAAGGGGGGAGGAGTTGTGCAGAGGACTTTGATAGGTACAAGACACAAAGCATAGGGTGCGCAACTACCAAATTCGATGCATGGTTCATGGTACCTTTTTGCAGCTACAAAATACAGAACACAACTTAATTTGACTCGGAAAATAATTCAAAATATGCACTATACAAAAACCAATGCATCTGAAGTTAAAAAATAGCTGAAAATCGGAAATGCTAACATGAATTTTCCCAATAACATTTTGTAGTTGGGCCTATGCCATCCAAAGTTCCGACCAACATAATTTCAGTAATTAAACATTTTGGGGGTGAAGTCGTGACGTCGAACTAAATCGTACAGATTTTATTGATGTTTCAATTTCCTCAACATAATATATACAAAATGCACATGAGATTTCATGTTGGATGCTTCACCTATTCAACTTGTACAACTACAAAATGCAAATGATATTTTGTGTTGGATGCTTCAACTAACTCAACATATACAACTACAAAATACAAATGAGGATTTGAAAGGAAACAACCACAAAATGAATGCAAATACAAAAAGGTTGGCCCAACTCCATTTTTTTGTACAAAACGACCCCTGGCTGGCAATCTGTACTGTAGCCCAAGTCCTCCCCTTTATGTAGCTGTTATTTGATCCCGGATGGAAAAAGAAACTTGTTGCTGACAGACAATGCAATAGCACGGTCTCAAACAACCTTGAGAGTTTGCCTATCCAAGGCTCGATCTAAGCATGTGACACAAACCAATGAGGTCTCTGAACTTGAATCGCGATGAGCTCAACCATGCTGCAGCCCTTTTTCGCATAGCCGTCCTGGGATTCTGCATGATGTTGCCAATTAGAAAAAGAAAAACAGGAGATTCCTCAAATTGGAAAATGTTTTGTCACATCATCAACAGATCCAGGCTTCGGTGGCTGGTTTGATGATCCAATGATTCGCATGATACAAGTTGAAGGTCTCAAACTGCAGCCTTGTCCCACGCTGTTCTCCGAAAGTCTCGCACCATCTGTCAGCCATTTTGGAGATGAAAGCAACGATCTTCGCCAATTGCTCGCGCGTGATCCCTCGCTCTGCAGTATCTTCGATGCAGAAAGGCTCCTTCGACGGGTCCACCAACAAATGCAGCAAATGAAATTGGACTGGAATTCGAAAAGCATTGTGCAGTACCCTCAAAAGGTTCAATCATGGGAATCATGGGCCTGCAATCTCTGAATTTCAAAAGATTGACTTCTAAACATGGTTTCTCTTTGTTCTATTTGATCCTATTGGTTGTATTGCCTTTGTTTCACATGGTCTCAATGCACAAAGGCGCCTGTTCAGTGGCCGACTGTTCCCCCACTATCAAGTAGATCTCACAAGCCACCAGTTCAAAATGCATTTAAACCACTGAATCCCAAAACAAAAAAATGAATGGGTCCATCACACTGCTGCACTTGTCGCAATTGGTACTTGTTGGCATTTAGTTTCTAATCGTGATTTGCCACTGGCTGCGGAGGACCTGACATGGTCTGCATTACCTATTGAAAAAGAAACAAAGCTGCAGGTTTCTCTCCTGGTTGGTGATCTCTGAGTAGTTTGTCAAGACTAAAGTGCTGTGGCGGGTAGCCTCCACAATGTCATCGCACTGTAGCTGGCAGACCCCACTTGACAGCAACTTGTTCCCATGCCATGGGCTGTCTGGCAAACGCTCACGTAGCAGTAAAATAATGTCAGCAGCGGTGCTCGAAGCAGTCAGTTTGATATCAAAATGACCATGTCCAGGGATATCCACAGAGACCGACATGAGGCAGCGAATCCTTTGCGCTGTTCAGTGCAGTCTGGAACAATACACAGGTTTAATATCGATGGTTTATCAAAGACTTGCTCTTGCGCAACATGAGATTTGGCTGTTGATCAGGCTGGCCAGGGTTTCATGTCAAGGTGAGTGGTACCGCAGAATGCAGCTGCAGTGCAGGTCCGTCTTGAAAGGAAGCTACGGAGACACAAATTGGGCAGCACCTCCAAAAGAACCAACGCAGTAAACACGGCCCACACGGTCAAGGAAAAGAACCACAACCACTTTGCAGAACTCCTTCGAAAGCAAGCTATGTCCAAATAGCAACACTGGATGTTCAAATGTACTATATACAATATTATTATTATATATCTATAGATATATGCTAGACGATGGAACATCCGTCATCAAGAATATTTCATGCTTGGTTTCCGCGCTCGTCTAGGACCAAGGCCGAGAAGTCCTGCAGCTCTTCGACTGACAGCAAAATGATGGGCATTGAGTTCGTTTCACCCCTGAACCCTAAAGGATTCTACAGGATCATACAGGATCCTAAAGAGACAAAACAAAAGAAATTCTGTGTTAAGTCATATTATGATCATCTATAATCCAACTTCTGACATGTACATCCTCCAATAGCGTAGCCTGGCCGTGAAAAACCAATGTTGAAAATAGGAAAGTCAACTGTAAAAGCAGGATTTCCTATCACCAGGTTTCACAACCAAAGGATACCTGTGGGGGTTGGAAGCACTTGCCACCTGCACCGGGGGCCTCAACATCTCTCTGGGACAGGGAAGGTGGACCCGGGTTTCTCTTGGAATAACGAGCCTCAACGGAAAGTTCCAAAATCGTTGTCTCTCAATGCAGTTGACCCGTCCAAAATCCATGGGCCGCATAGTGCTTGAAAGATGATGGGAATGTATGCAATCCAGATGTTCCAGAAATGTTGCTGCCAATGATAATCAAGGTCATAACCTCGCTGTTTTTCATGATGAAAACTCGTGTTACCAGTAGTATGTCAATTGGTATCAACTCTAAATCCCTGGCCATGTCCTCACCCCACGACTCTCGAAACTCGTCAATCGCGCAGTGCTGGGCATTCGAGCCGCTGCAGTGAGTTTTTCCTGCAGCGCTGGGATGAAGCCAGGCTCATCCTTTTCCCCGTGCGAAGCCCATTTCGGGGACATAGTCCCAGCAAACGGGAGACTTTTGGATAAGGCGCCCTTTATCAGGATATGACTGGTGTCTAAATATCGGAATCCCCACACAAGATGTGTAATGGTGTGTACACATGCGAAAAGCCGGTAATACGGAGCAGCTTGCGGAATAGTCACATGGTTGTCCTTTCCACACATTGAGTGGTGTAAACACCCCAAACAATGGAAACCATCTCAACTTGAAGGTGCTGAACTTCCATACAAGTTTTGGCATTGATAAGATGTTGTAAGCGTGTACATGGATAAACCCTGACCCTTTCTGCATCATCCTCCATGGTAGAAACCCTGGCAATTGTCACTATCTGCAACGCTTTCCTCAAGCGATGCACCAAAACATTTGAGATCTTCCAGGGTCAAGTCCGAGCACCTTTTCCCCAGCTAAGCCATGGATTTTGACCCAGCGGATCGACCCCCACCAGATTCTGGATTCAAATGGTGCTTTATGGTGTTATGTTGTGAGATGTTGTCATGTTCTTATAAAAGGAATGGTCATACACCCACAACTTGTCGAAACTCAAAAACTCTCGGCGTGATGTTCCCATTTGGAGCCATTGGTGCCTGGTCCAAGGCGCGACGTGCCGAATGGCAGCGCTCAGCACTTCACGTGGTCGACACAGTGGCTACACCTGTCTCAGCGGCTTCTTTCCACGTGTTTCAAAGAAACAACTTCTGTTCTGCTCCCTTCAGATTGTCTTTTTCTTGTTGGATGTCTTTCACCACAAGAGGGCCAATCTCGAACCCTACAAAGACTGAAAACGAGTTTCCAAGCGAAGGCAAGCTGGAAATACTGGGGAAGACATCCCACGCCAACAACCCCACCCAAAGATCACAACAGGAACAGAAAGTTTTCAAGGTGACTTTGATAACGTTGGCGACTTCGACTAGACTGAATTCTGGTGCCTCGGTCTTTTCAGCACGTCTCTCCAGTTGCAGCGCGCCAGGTGCTACTGCAGCGGGTACACTGGACCTCGGTCACCCAATGCATGCGCTCCCAAAACGATTCGTAAAATCATGGAAAAACATCAGAATCCGCGACAACAACATGAAACTACTTTGGAAGGGATCGTTGAAACATGTTGAAAGGTCGATCCGACTGAAATGGGGAATCGGAATCTAGTCACTTGACTGCGGAGGTTCTTTTTTCGAGATCGGTCTCCTCACGGCCCTCCGGGCACACGGGCACACTCCTTTTTTCGCCTCATCCTAGCCCCAGGCAGAGCATCCCATCATTTTCACAGAAACAGATAGCGCGTAACCGCAGGATATCTCAGTTGCTGCACTCTACTTTTGAACAAATTGCCGGCAACTCGTTAAGACCGGTACGGTACAGCACAAGCTTCTGCAACTGGTCGAGTTCTGACAGCATATTGGTCCATACTTCGTCATGCAACTCACTGAGATCATTGCCGTTTAGCCAAAGCTCTTGCAGACTTCCCAGCCCTGAAAACATATTGGCCCAGACTTCAGGGGGTAACTCGCCGAGTTTGTTGTCACCCAGCATGAGCAACCTCAAGTTGTCGAGCCCCGTAAACAGATGATCCCAGACTTCGACAGGTAACTCATTCAGCCTGCACCTATCGAGGACAAGTTTTCGCAGGTTGCCCAGCGTGGAAAAGGCTTCAGCATGCAACTTGCTGAGATCGTTTCTGCCCAAGTCAAGCTCCTGCGACGCACTTTATAGCTGAACACATTGCCGGCAACTCGCTGAGATCATTGCCGTCCAGCCAAAGCTTTTGCAGACTTCCGAGCCCTGAAAGCATATTGGCCCAGACTTCAGCGGATAACTCGCAGAGTTTGTTGTGACTCAGAAAGAGCACCTGCAAGTGGTCGAGGTTTGCAAACAGATCGGCCCAGATCTCAACAGGCAACTCACTGAGCTTGTTCTGATTCAGGGCAAGCTTCTGCAGGTTGCCGAGCCCGGAAAAGACTCCAGCATGCAACTCACTGAGATCGTTTCCGCCCAAGTAAAGCTTCGGCAAGTTACCAAGCCCTGCAAATGATTTGGACCAGACTTCAGAAGGCAACTCGCCGAGTTTGTTGGACCACAGGTTCAGCGTCCGTAAGTTGCTAAGACCTGCGAAGAGATGGGCCCACACTTCGGCAGGCAACTCACTGAGCTTGTTGGACCTCAGGTTGAGATCCTGCAAGTTGCTGAGTCCTGAAAAGACTCCAGCGTGCAACCGAGTGAGCGAGTTGTACCCCAGGCTGAGCTTCTGCAAGCTGCTGAGCCCTGAGAAGACTTCAGCAGGCAACTCACTAACTTTGTTGGACCTCAGGTTGAGAATCTGCAAGTTGCTGAGCTCTGCAAACGATTTGGACCAGACTTTAGAAGGCAACTCGCCGAGTTTGTTGGACCACAGGTTCAGCGTCCATAAGTTGCTAAGACCTGCGAAGAGATGGGCCCACGCTTCAGCAGGCAACTCATTGAGCTTGTTGGTCCCCAGGTTGAGATCTTGCAACTTTCTGAGCCCTGAGAAGACTTCAGCAGGCAACTCACTAAGTTTGTTGGACCTCAGGTTGAGACTCTGCAAGCTGCTGAGACCTGAGAAGACTTCAGCAGGCAACTCACTGAGTCTGTTCCCACCCAGGTCCAGCTCCTGGAGTTTGCTGAGCCCTGCAAAGATTTTGCCTGGCAAATCAGCCAGCTTGTTTGAACCAAGGTCGAGGGTCCGCAACAAAGGAGTCTTATCAAAGATGCCACTTGGCAGCGAGGTCAACTTGTTTTCGCTCAGATCGAGAACTTGTAGCCGCGGGCTGTGCTGCAAAAGCTCTTGAGACAGCACGCTCAGCTCGTTTCCATATATCCGTCTGAAGCCAATCTTAGCAGATTTGCCCCCCAGCAAGAATTTCTCCAGGGCTGGCATCGGGCGCAGCAAGTCTTCTGGCAACACCCTCAATTGGTTTTGGCTCAGCGACAAGATTTTCAAGTTTGACAAGCCGCTGAACGTGTCTGACTCCACATGTTTCAAACCCAAGCGGCCCAGGTCCAAGAGCTGCACGCTCTCCAACGGGGCAAACACATTTTGAGGCAAAACAGACAACCGATTCCCAGAGAGCGACAACCGTTGCAAGCCCCATAAAGAGGTGAAGGCATCCCCTGCAACACTTGTGATGTCCTGCTCACTCAAACTCACATCTTTGAAGCTCAGAACACCTACAAGGCTGCAACTCGCAAGGTGCTGTGTACCATCTTTCTTTGGGCCACAACGGCACGGAAAGCATCCGAAATCAGCTGTGTGAATCGGGTAGAAGTGCGTCGAAAGCAGCAGAGCAAGGATCGTGACCAGCAAACAGGGCGAATACCTAAGTGGCAGTTGTAAAAACAAGCAATCAAACAGAACAAATCCATCACGGCCCACTGGGGTCACGACAGCATGGCTCAAGCTAATTTCATGACGAAACCCAAATCTCAGTTGGTTGGGTACAGATGTCCAAAGTAGTCGTTTGGAATCAACCACAAAATTTCAATTCCGGCAGTGCTTGTTGGGTTTCAATCTGGGACTGGTGCATCCCGGATGCTTGGATAAATTCCTAATTTGCACTTTTGGACAAACCAACAGCTGGATAAACTTCTGAAACCTTGGAACCTATCGTGACCAGCAAGCAGGGCGCAGCGGCTGCCAAGAAGTCAAGCAAAGAAATCCGTCACAGCGTCACAGCCCGATGCGACGAAAAGGCTGGCCACTACAGCATGGGAAAAACTCAGAACAAAACAGAAACCAGGTCTCAAGGATTCTCAAAGGTTTGGGCATTGAAGATGTGAAAGGAATCCAAAGTTTTAATGAGGGACTGCCTGTGGAGGGAACACCACCCAAACCCAAGATTTTGCAAAAAATACAGTGTGGACAAAAATGTGAAACCGCTAGCAGCCGGGCCACTTCTGAAACCTTTGAATTCTGGAACCTTGGAACGCTGGTACTTTGCAACCTTGAACCTTGTGTATGGTTGCAACCAAAACTGCGAACCCTGGCACCTGCACCTGCAGGAAACCTTTGGAACCCTGTTTGGGGACAAGAACGTCATAAGTGGCGCATGCTTCCAGTCCCAAAACAAATGTTCAGCATGTTGAGCAAAAAGACAAAGCTGGAAAAATAACAGGCCTTCTCTGCACCAACTTGTTTACTCGAAATGGAAATACAATGGCAACAGATTACGAAACCACAATGGCTTGAAAATTGCCCAAACGACATAGACCTAAACTAATGCAGCCAAAACGCAATGCTTTGCAAAATATCCTGGACCTCTTGGAGCAAGAAAATCTCGATGGGCTCAGCACTAACCGGGAAGCAGAGCTCGGTAAGCTTTGCAGTTTCTTCCAGTAAGTCAATCGTTCGCTTCGCTCCAAGGCACGGCAAACAGTGCAAACATGTGCAAGTGAATAGTAGACAGCAAAGAAACCAAAAAAGTCGGCTGGGAACGCAAATGCCGGGTCCAACTCTGCTTGGAAGTTCACCGAAGCCTCATCACCGAAATTTCCTGAAATGGCTTGGTCCAGCTGTATTTTGTGGATGGCCAGCAAGGTGATGATGAGGTATGTGCTGGTGTAAGCAATATCAAGAACCGCATCCATCATCGCAGCACCCCGGCGCACCCACTTCACCGAGGGGAAGGCCAACAAAATCGTTGGATAGATGCTGTTCAAACATAGGAAACCCACAAAAGCCCAAAAACACATTTCGAATGCATCTGAATGCTTCGGAGCTGAATGAAATGCAAATGACACAAGGCCACCCATGATTTGGAGCTTTCCAAAGGCCTGTAGCATCACTGTGAATAACTGCAGCATTGCAACCTTGAAGCCGTAGAGCTTGCCTTCAATGCCAAAATACTCCTCGTAGAGCAGCTGGGTTGGCTTCAGCGGTTTCAATCTGAGATTGGCTGACCCACACCGGCGCAAGTCGCTCAGGAGGACGATGATCAAGGCCAGGTATGGCAAAGAGAAAAGAATGGAAGGCAACAGCTGCGAAAGGCTCTCCTCCAACCATCCAGAATCAGAAGTGGTAACCTCCGGCAATCTCCCATCACTGGGCTCAACTGTCTGCTTGAGCGCGAAGGCATCTCGGATCAGTTTTGGAAGCTTGGAACGGATGAAAGGTGGACTATACCGCACAAAGTATTGCCCCCCAAAGTACACTGCTGCAAGTAATGAGCTGATCCGAAGCAAAGCAACAACAACGACTACTAATCGTGATTGCTGCACTGGTCGCCCAGACATAAGCAAAGGATCTACCTGCAAACTGCCTGCCAGAAGTCCCACCTGTTCTGCCAAGTGGTGCACATCATCCACTTGATTTTCCAGCTTTGTCAAGGAGGCTTCACGGAAACGGATCGTGGCTAAATAGTGGTTGATCTTGACCACCATCTCGGCACATCTGACACCAGCTTGGACGGAAGCAAAAGAATCGCGAGTACGCACGATCTCAATTTCCCTCAACTCATCATGCTCTGCTCTGGTTTTGAGAAAGCACCACGCACTGAGCATTCTTTCCCAATCATCGAAGATTACATCGCAATACAAGAGATCTAGGATTCGACTGGGTTCACCTTCTCGCACAACAGCCTCTTGTGCCACTGGCACTGTCATCAGTACGGGCCGCAAATCTTGCCGAGATATGGAACCAGGCTGCTCCTCCAAGAACTCTCGCAGTGGAAGGCACAGATTCTTGTCGAAGTCATCAAGATGATTTCTGGCTTCGATGAAGTGTTCCGTCAAGCTTGTGACTTGAGGCTGGGCAATATCGTCTCTACCCCAATCACCAAAAAGCCTGGACATGTCATTCTGCAAATTCTTTGCGTACAAAGCTTCCGATTCAACTTCAAGCTTCTTTGACAATGTTTGCATTCGGTTGAGCCGAGCTGTGGTGTAAACAATGCTGACAATTGCAATTGAAATAATAATCATAAAAATCAACGTGCCAAACACTCCTGTTGACTGAGAAAAGCTATAACTTGCAACGGGCAACAGGCTGAGAACCAGCAGAACCAACAAAAATCGGCTCTCTACCTCTGCCACTGCTTGTGCAAGAATCAGCACACTAAGCTCCAGATTCTGGCGCCAAGCATTTCCCGCAACACAAATCCTCTTGAAAAGGCCCGACCAGCGGTGCCTTTCGCAATAACCGTTCTCAGAAGAATGAAAAGAATGACATGAAGGATGGCTGCATGGGAACGGTTTGCCTTCATCAAACATCTCCTGTTGAGTGCTGTGAGTCTCTGTCTCCGCATCTTCTCCAGCTGATTCGTCACTGTTTGTGGCGCTGGACCTGCCAAACCTGGTTGGTTCAAAGTACACTGAGCTGACATGTGGCAGCTGGCCGGCACTGAGTTGTCGCATGCGTTGCCAGATGAAACGGAAGCTCCGGGTGCAACGCCCTTTGACAACACCGCCAAAATCAACATGAGCAAATGGAGCGAACCATTCTCGCTTTGGCAAACCTTCAATGTTCACCCACGTGTCCAAGCCGCCTCGCAACCGTTTCAGTGACTTGATGGATTGGTGAAGTTCCATCCTCGCATCAATCGACACCTGGCCACATCCACTGAGATCAATAACTATACTCTCCAGGTTTCGAGAAGACTGCAAAGCAAAGCTGAAGCATCCGAATTCTTCCAAACATGGCAAGTTCATGAACCTGCAGCCACTGGACCGTGGCAGCTGAGAAAAATCAAAATTACTTTACTTCGTGTGATCCCCACCATGACATTTATACATGTTCTTACTGGCACATCTTCTGGCATTCTATCTGACATATCTTCTGACATTCTATTTGGCATTCTATCTGGCATATCTTCTGGCATTCTATTATGGCAATCTATCTGGCAATCTTCTTCTATTGGCATTATCTTCTGGCATTCTATCTGGCAGTCTATCTGGCATATCTTGGCATTCTATCTGACATATCTTCTGGCATTCTATCATTCTGGCATAATCTTCTGGCCATATATCTATATCTTCTGGCATTCTATCTGGCATTCTATCTGGCAATATCTTCTGGCATATCTTGGCATTCTATCTGGGCTTCTATCTGGCATTCTATCTGACATATCTTCTGGCATATATTCTGACATATCTTCTGGCATATCGTCTGGCATATCTTCTGGCATATCTTCTGACATATCTATCTGGCATATCTTCTGGCATATTTTCTGGCATTCTATCTGGCAAATCTTCTGGCATTCTATCTGGCATTCTATCTTCTTCTGGCATATTATCTGGCATTCTATCTGGCATATCTTCTGGCATATATTCTGACATATCTTCTGGCATTCTATCTGGCATGGCATGGCATTCTATCTGGCATATCTTCTGGCATATCTTCTGACATTCTTTCTGACATTCTTTCTAACTTTCTTCTGCACATTCTTTGTCCCATATCTTCCTACATGAGGTCCGGCAGGGAACACTGGCGTGGATACTCGCGGTTGAGGTCCGGCAGGGAACACTGGGCGTGGATGGTCGTGGTTGAGGTCCGGCAGGAACACTCGCGTTTGATACTCGCGTTGAGGTCCGGCAGGGAACACTGGGCGTGGATGGTCGTGGTTGAGGTCCGGCAGAGAACACTGTGGATCGCGGGTCGCAGTTGAGCAAGGACGACGAGGACGACGAGGAGGACGAGGAGGAGGAGGAGAGGAGGACGAGGCAGGACGAGGCGGAGGAGGAGGAGAAGGAGGAGGAGAAGGAGGAGGAGGAGGACGAGGAGGAGGACGAGGAGGAGGACGAGGAGGCAACTGACATAAAATCTAACAACCCTCACCTGGCAGGTGGGGAATAACAATATCATATCCATGGAATCAAAAAGAAAGCGCAGCAAACAATAAGCTGAAAATCATATTTTTTTGCTGGTTCAAGATGAAGAAAAATATGACTGGAAATTCACAACTCAGCGCACCATAGCTCCAAGTACATGAGGCTCTCCATCTCTCTCAGGGCAACTCCAAGCCCTGCCGCAGTCCTGAAGTGCGAGGAACCTGTGAAGCGCAACTTCAACTGGACCAAAGACTTCAAACAATGCACCGTCGATGTAAACATGTCCAGAGTCTCAAGACCCGAGAATCCCAGATCCAATCGCAAAATGCGCAACTCTGCAGGAAGGCTTTGGATCAGCACATTAAGTTCATGGTCAGAGAAATTCTGGCACCCAGTCAGTGAAAGCTGCAGTATCTTTCTACCAACGTCTGCCTTTACAGCTGTGGCCAGGAGTTCAGTGCATCTTCCTTGAAGGACAAATCCGTACCAGCTGGATAAGGCGAAGTGCGAAGCAAGAGCTTCATCTACTCGCTGGAAATTCGGATCCCCAGCGGGGTACGACTGCAAAAGCTCAAAGTCACAAGTTCCAAGACGAGAAAGAGCTATGCTGTTCAGTATACGAACTTTGTCGATGTTCTGCGTGGCATGAGCTTCCTTGAGCGGTTGAACATTCACATTTCTAATATGTAGCTCACTTTGTGGAAAAAGAGGAAACTTGGAATAAAATATCATACTGTGACATGAAAACAATGAACCATGGGTATTCAATGGATTGTCCAAATACATAAATTCGCTTCTCCACACAACATCAAAACAGCAAAAGTTTCTTGCAATCCTGCACCAAGTTTCTTCGATTTTGACCTTCAAGCCCTTTTCCAAAAGGTCCAGAGGAAAGTGACGCTCACGAGCTGCTTTGTGGTGCAAGCCGATGATGCCAATCATTCGACTTTCTGCTCCAGCAAGTCCATCAGTCAGCACATGAGCCTGAGAGATCAACAAATTTGGAAGGGTCAAAACATCACTTTTCACCTATCAATACTTATCACCTCTTTGTAACGATATATGGAAATGGAGGCTTACACTCAGTAAGGTGGTGCGAAAAGGTTCACCATGGTGCAATGGGGGTTACGGTAAAGGCGATGGTCTCAACCTTTGGAGCAGACCACGCAAAGGAAATGTCCACACAAGGCCACCACTTCTGTGTCGAGTAGCTTTGTCATATGCATCAGTGGCTCCCACATCAAGCAGTAAACGTCGTCTGGACCAGTTGCCCTCTCGATGTTCGATCGCCTTGGTCGCTTTTGGGGTGAAAATACCGGAATTGTTTACACCAGTGTCTCCTTCGATGCACTATCTACTGAAGCATTGCCTGCCTTTACGAACATGACCTGGTGTTGCTCCTGCTCGTTATCCCCTATTCACATGTATGCAAATCAACCAAGCGATCATGCTGTTTGGTTGTGTTTCGCATTTTGCACTGAAACAAGCTAGCTGCTAGCTGGACTCAAAACGTGTCCCTTCAAGCAGAACTCACGAACGAAAAAAAACTCACGTTCATGTCACATTTTTCTCGTTCTATGATGCTTTCTCGCACTTCTAGGAATTTCTAAGGCTGGGGCAATGGCCTCCTCGAAGCAGCACCAAATCCTTTCGAAAGGCGTTCTTGTTGTTGTTGTTGTTGTAAGCGGACGTCAACCTGCTCCTCACCGAAGTGAAGTAGTTAAGACGCCATAGTATGCCATCTGCGAGAATCAAGTTCCCATACTTCTCCAAGAAAAACACGAAAGGCGTTCCAGCTGAATCCAGCACCAAAAGAACTCCCTCAGACATCTGCATAGCTCTGTAGAATGAAGTGCTGCGCGGGTTGCTTTTGATATCCTCTTCCACGCAGTGCTGGTTATTGGCATATGCACAGACCCAATAGAATGTACTGCTTGAGAGTTCTCGCACCAGAGCATGCTGCTCCAAGCAGGCCAGAAACTTACAAACAGGCTCCTCGCAGATCTGCCCAACACAAAATTGGACGTGCTTCAAAGCAATACATTGACTTTCATCTATCATTACGCTCGATGTTCATTTCTTTTTGATACTTGATACAGCGTCCTATTGATGGTCCGAAATGAAGTCCAAAACTCAACCAAGGCTCCTAGGGGAATGTGAATTATTAGCGGAAAAAGTAACTTGTTGCTGACAGACAATGCAATAGCACGGTCTCAAACAACCTTGAGAGTCTGCCTATCCAAGGCTCGATCCAAGCATGTGACACAAACCAATGAGGTCTCTGCACTTGAATCGCCATGAGCTCTACCATGCTGCAGCCCTTTTTCGCATAGCCGTCCTGGGATTCTGCATAATGGGGCCAATTAAAAAAAGAAAAACGGTAGATTCCTCAAATTGGAAAATGTTGTCACATCATCAACAAATCCAGGCTTCGGTGGCTGGTTTGATGATCCAGTGATTCGCATGATACAAGTTGAACGTCTCAAATTGCAGCCTTGTCCCACGCTGTTCTCCGAAAGTCTCGCACCATCTGTCAGCCATCTTGGAGATGAAAACGACGATCTTTGCCAATTGCTCGCGAGTGATCCCTCGCTCTGCAGTATCTTTGATGCAGAAAGCCTCCTCCGACGTGTGTGGGGCGCACCAACAAATGCAGCAAATGAAATTGGAATGGAATTCAAAAAGCATTGTGCAGTACCCTCAAAAGGTTCAATCATTGGGAATCATGGGCCTTCACATGTTCTCAATGCACAAAGGCGCCTGTTCAGTGGCCGACTGTTCCCCCACTATCAAGTAGATCTCACAAGCCACCAAATCAAAACGCGTTTAAACCACTGAATCCCAAAACAAAAAAATGAATCGGTCCATCACACTGCTGCACTTGTCGCAATTGGTACTTGTTGGCATTTAGTTTCTAATCGTGATTTGCTACTTGGCATGGTCTGCATTACCTATTGAAAAAGAAACAAAGCTGCAGGTTTCTCTCCTGGTTGGTGATCTCTGAGTAGTTTGTCAAGACTAAAGTGCTGTGGCGGGTTGCCTCCACAATGTCATCGCACTGTAGCTGGCAGACCCCACTTGACAGCAACTTGTTCCCATGCCATGGGCTGTCTGGCAAACGCTCACGTAGCAGTAAAATAATGTCAGCAGCGGTGCTCGAAGCAGTCAGTTTGATATCAAAGTGACCATGTCCAGGAATATCCACAGAGTCCGACATGAGGCAGCGAATCCTTTGCGCTGTTCAGTGCAGTCTGGAACAATACACAGGTTTAATATCGATGATTTATCAAAGACTTGCTCTTGCGCAACATGAGATTTGGCTGTTGATCAGGCTGGCCAGGGTTTCATGTCAAGGTGAGTGGTACCACAGAATGCAGCTGCAGTGCAGGTCCGTCTTGAAAGGAAGCTACGGAGACACAAATTGGGCAGCACCTCCAAAAGAACCAACGCAGTAAACACGGCCCACACCGTCAAGGAAAAGAACCACAACCACTTTATTGCAGAACTCCTTCGAAAGCAAGCTATGTCCAAATAGCAACACTGGATGTTCAAATGTATTATATATACAATATTATATGTCTATAGACATATTCTAGACGATGGAACATCCGTCATCAAAGATATTTCATGCTTGGTTTCCGCGCTCGTCTAGGACCAAGGCCGAGAAGTCCTGCAGCTCTTCGACTGACAGCAAAATGATGGGCATTGAGTTCGTTTCACCCCTGAACCCTATAAAGGATTCTACAGGATTCTAAAGAGACAAAACGAAAGAAATTCTGTGTTAAGAGATATTATGATCATCTATAATCCAATTTCTGAAATGTACATCCTCCAATAGCGTAGCCTGGCCGTGAAAACCCAATGTTTCAATAGGAAAGTCAACTGTAAAAGCAGGATTTCCTATCACCAGGTTTCACAACCAAAGGATACATGTTGGGGTTGGAAGCACTTGCTACCTGCACCGGGGGCCTCAACATCTCTCTGGGACAGGGAAGGTGGACCCGGTTTTCTCTTGGAATACCGAGCCTCAACGGAAAATTCGGAAATCGTTGTCTCTCAATGCAGTTGACCCGTCCAAAATCCATGGGCCGCATAGTGCTTGAAAGATGATGGGAATGTATGCAATCTTCCAGATGTTCCAGAAATGTTGCTGCCAATGATAATCAAGGTCATAATCTCGCTGTTTTTCATGATGAAAACTCGTGTTACTAGTAGTATGTCAATTGGTATCAACTCTAAATCATTCTAAATCCCTGGCCATGTCCTCACCCCACGACTCTCGAAACTCGTCAAACGCGTAGTGCTGGGCATTCGACCAGCTGCCGCAGTGAGTTTTTCCTGCAGCGCTGGGATGAAGCCAGGCTCATCTTTTTCCCCGTGCGAAGCCCATTTCCACTGGGGACATAATCCCAGCAAACTATGGACTTTTGGATAAGGCGCCCTTAGGATAACTGGTGTCTATCGGAATCCCCACACAAGTTGTGTAATGGTGTGCACACATGCGAAAAGCCGCTAATATGGAGCAGCTTGCAGAATAGTCACATGGTTGTCCTTCATCGGTCCACACATTGAGTGGTGCAAACACCGCAAACAATGGAAACCATCTCAACTTGAAGGTGTTGAACATTGTTGAACTTCCGTATACAAGTTCTGGCATTGATAAGATGTTGTAAGCGTGTACATGGATAAACCCTAACCCTTGCTGCATCATCCTCAATGGTAGAAACCCTGGCAACTGTCACTATATGCAACGCTTTCCTCAAGCGATGCACCAAAACATTTGAGATCTTTCAAGGTCAATTCCAGGCACCTTTTTCCAAGCTAAGCCATGGATTTTGATCCAGTGGATCGACCCCCACCAGATTCTGGATTCAAATGGTGTTAGATGGCGTTCTGTTGTGTTTTGTTGTATGATGTTGTCATGTTCTTATAAAAGGAATGGTCATACACCCACAACTTGTCGAAACTCAAAAATTCTCGGCGTGATGTTCCCATTTGGAGCCAGTGGTGCCTGGTCCAAGGCGCAGCGTGCCGAATGGCAGCACTCAGCACTTCATGTGGTCGACACATTGGTTACACCTATCTCAGCGGCTTCTTTCAACGTTTTTCAAAGAAACAACTTCTGTTCTGCTCCCTTCAGACTGTCTTTTTCTTGGAGGAAGTATTTCACCACAAGAGGGCCAATCTCGAACCCTACAAAGACTGAAAACGAGTTTCCAAGCAGAGGCAAGCCGCACATACCCGGGAAGACATCCCAACAGTGGAGGTTGAAAACTTACAGAGATCACACCAGAACCGAAAGCTTCATGAAGACTTCGACTGAAGACTTTGATACCTGTGATGACTTCGACTGGACATTCCGATGCCTCGGTGTGCGAACGTCTCTCCAGTTGCGCGCCACGTGCCACTGCCACCTTGGACCTTGCTCGCCCAATGCAGGTGCCTCTCCCAAAACGACCCAAAAAATGGCAATAAATTTCACGAGGACAAACCATATGAAATGCATTGCAACTAGATTCAAAATGATTCAAAGGGGTTGTTGGAAGTGGGTGAAATGTGAAATCTCGTCGCTTGACTGTGTGATCTATACCCAGGAACCAGTCCTACACACAACCCTATCAAGCGGGCAGATGGCAGAGCACCTCATCATTTTCGCCGAAACAAACAAGGAATCCTTCATCCGCATGGCCGGACATCTTAGTTGACCATCTCAGTTGACACACTTTATAGCCGAACACATTGCGGGCAACTCACTGAGACCATTGCCCCACAGCCAAAGCGTTTGCAGACTTCCGAGCCCTGAAAACATATTGGCCCAGACTTCAGCGGGTAATTCGCCGAGTTTGTTGTACCCCAGGTTGAGCTCCTGCAAGTTGTTGAGCCCTGCAAACAGATGATCCCAGACTTCGAGGAAAAGTTTTCGCAGGTTGCCCAGCGTGGAAAAGGCTTCAGCATGCAACTTGCTGAGATCGTTTCCGCCCAAGTGAAGCTCCAGCAAGTGGCTGAGCCCTGCAAACGATTTGGACCAGACTTTAGAAGACAGTTCGCCGAGCCTGTTGGACCTCAGGTTCAGCTTCCGCAAGTTGCTGAGTCCTGAAAAGACGTTAGCAGACAACTCGCTGAGATCGTTATTGCTCAAGTACAGCTTCTGCAAGCTGCTGAGCCCTGAGAAGACTTCAGCATGCAACCGAGTGAGCGAGTTGTACTCCAGGTTCAGCTTCTGCAAGCTGTTGAGTCCTGAAAAGACTTCCGCACGCAACTCACTGAGTCTGTTCCAACCCAGGCCGAGGTCCTGCAAGTTGCTGAGCCCTGCAAAGACTTCAGCAGGCAACTCACTGAGCTCGTTCCAATCTAGGTCGAGCTTTTGCAAGCTGCTGAGACCTGAGAAGACTTCAGCAGGGAACTCACTAAGTTTGTTGGACCTCAGGTTGAGAATCTGCAAGTTGCTGAGTCCTGCAAAGACTTCAGCAGGCAACTCACTAAGTTTGTTGGACCTCAGGTTGAGAATCTGCAAGTTGCTGAGATTGGCCCAGACTTCAGCAGGCAACTCGCCAAGTTCGTTTTTGAAAAGGTCCAGCTCCTGCAGTTTGCTGAGCCCTGAAAAGATTTCGCCTGGCAAATCAGTCAGCTTGTTTGAACCAAGGTCGAGCGCCTGCAGCAAAGGAGTCTTATCAAAGATGCCATTTGGCAGAGAGTTCAACATGTTTTCGCTCAGATCAAGAACTTGTAGAAGGGGGCTGTGCTGCAAAAGCTCTTGCGGAAGTATTTTCAGTTCATTTCCATCAATGATCCGTTTGCCCTTCTCATCAGATTTACCCCCCAGCAACAATTGCTCCAGCGCTGGCATGGGGCGCAGCAAGTTTTTTGACAACACGTTCAAACGATTTTGGCTGAGGGACAAGATTCTCAAACTTGACAACCCAGCAAATGTGTCAGACTCTAAGTGCTTCAAACCCAAGCGGCCCAAGTCCAGCAATTGCAAGCTGTCCAAAGAGGCGAAGACCTTCTCAGGCAGAACAGGCAACTTATTCGCAGAGAGCGACAACCGTTTCAACCCTGGGCAAGAGGTGAAGGCATCCTCTGCAACACTTGTGATGTCCTGCTCACTCAAGCTCACATCTTTGAGGCGAAGAATGCCTATAAGGCTGCAACTTGCAAGGTGTTTTGCACCATCTTCTTTTTGCAGACAGCGGCACGGAAAGCATCCAAAATCAGTCGTGTCAATCGGGTAGAAGTGCGTTGAAAGCAATAGAGCAATGATCGTTACAAGCAAACAGGGCGAATACCTGAGCAGTGGTTGCAAGGAGAAACAAAGAACTCGAGTTCATCCATCAAAGCCCAATGTTGTGAAAGGGGGCCATTCCAGAAACCAACTCTCAAGGGGATTGACCTTGAAAATATATAGGTACTGGTATCATATAGGTATCCATGTTTTTTTACTTCGCGAATGCCTTTGCTGTGACTCCTGGAACTATGCCATCCGACAGCACCTTGCAACCGTGGAACCCTGGAAACCTGGAAACCCTGAAACCTCGGAATCCTGGACCTGTGAAACTCCTGGGAAGCCTGAAACCTGCTGAAAAACCTTTCAAAAGCCCTGGAACCCCATGGAACCCCCTTGGCTGTTGATGCTGCTGGGGAACAACTATGTAAGAAGTGGTGTATCAGATTGTATTAGTATGCTTTAGGACGCACAAAAGGGTGCAGCAAGTACAGTAAAGCTGAGAACAACAAGACGCCTCCTCTGTACAAATATGTTGGCAAATTGAGGGGCTTCGAGATACTCACATGACAAATTGTGTCAACAGGTCCAACAGGTTGCGAAACCACGATGGATTGAAAATTGCAGAGACAACAGAAAACGAAACCAATGCAGCAAAAATGCAAGGCTTTGGAACAAATCCGGTATCTCTTTGAGCAAGAAAATCTCGATGGGCTCAGCAGTGACTGGGAAGCAGAGTTCGGTAAGCTTTGCATTTTCTTCCAGTAAGTCAGTCGATCGCTTCGCTCTAAGGCACGGCAAACAGTGCAAACATGTGCAAGTGAATAGTAAACAGCAAAGAAACCAAAAAAGTCGGCTGGGAACGCAAATGCCGGGTCCAATTCTGCTTGGAAGTTCACCGAAGCCTCATCCCCGAAATTTCCTGAAATGGCTTGGTCCAGCTGTAGTTCGTAGATGGCCAGCACGGTGATGATGAGGTATGTGCCGGTGTAAGCAATATCAAGAACCGCATCCATCATGGCAGCACCCCGCCGCACCCCCTTCACAGAGGGGAAGGCCAACAGAATAGTTGGATAGATGCTGTTCAGGCATAGGAAACCCACAAAAGCCCAAACACATCCTTCAAACGCATCTGAATGCTTTGGAGCTGAATGAAATGCAAAGGATACAAGGGCACCCATGATTTGGAGCTTTCCGAAAGCCTGCAGCATCACCGTGAATAACTGCAGCATTGCAACTTTGAGGCCGTAGAGCTTGCCTTCAATGCCAAAATACTCCTCGTAGAGGAACTGGGTGGGTTTCAGCGGCCTCAACTCGAGATTGGCTGACGGACACCGGCGCAGGTCGCTCAGGAGGACGATCATCAAGGCCAGGTATGGCAAAGAGAAAACAATGGAAGGCAACAGCTGCGAAAGGCTCTCCTCCAACCATCCTCCAGAATCAGAAGTGGTAACCTCCGGCAATCTCCCATCACTGGGCTCAACTGTCTGCTTGAGAGCAAAAGCATCTCGAATCAGTTTTGGAAGCTTGGAACGGATGAAAGGTGGACTGTACCGCACAAAGTATTGCCCCCCAAGGTACGTTGCTGCAAGTAATGAGCTGATCCGAAGCAAAGCAACAACAGCGACTACCAATCGTGATTGCTGTGCTGGTCGCCCAGACATAAGCAAAGGATCTACCTGCAAACTGCCCGCCACAAGTCCCACCTGTTCTGCCAAATGGTGCACACCATCCACTTGACTTTCCAGCTTTGTCAAAGAAGTTTCACGGAAACGGATCGTGGCTAAATAGTGGTCGATCTTGACCACCATCTCGGCACATCTGACACCAGCTTGGGCTGAAGCAAAAGAATCGCGGGTACGCACAATCTTGATTTCTCTCAACTCATCATACTCTGCTCTGGTTTTCAGAAAGCACCACGCACTGAGCATTATTTCCCAATCATCGAACATTACATCGCAATACAAGAGATCCAAGATTCGGCTGGGTTCACCTTCTCGCACGACAGCCTCTTGCGCCATTGACAGTGTCATCAACACAGGTCACAAATCTTGGCGAGATATGGAACCAGGATGCTCCTCCAAGAACTCCCGCAGTGGGAGGCACAGATTCTTGTCGAAGTCGTCAAGATGTTTCCTGGCTTCGACAAAGTGTTCCGTCAGGCTTCTAAAGTGAGGCTGGGCAATATCGTCTCTACCCCAATCACCGAAAAGCCTGGACATGTCATTCTGCAAATGCTTTGCATACAAAGCTTCTGCTTCAACCTCAAGCTTCTTTGAGAGTGCTTGCATTTGGTTGAGCCGAGCTGTGGTGTAGAAAATGCTGACAATCGCAGTTGAGATACCAATCAAAAAAATCAGCGTGCCAGAAACTCCTGTCGACTCAGAAAAGCTATAACTTGCAACGGGCAACAGGCTGAGAACCAGCAGAACCAACAAAAATCGGCTCTCTACCTCTGCCACCGCTTGTGCAAGAATCAGCACACTAAGCTCCACATTCTGGCGCCAAGCATTTCCTACAACACAAATCCTCTTGAAAAGGCCCGACCAGCGGTGCTTTTCGCAATAACCGCTCTCAGAAGAATGAAAAGAATGACATGAAGGATGGCTGCACGGGAACGGTTTGTTTGCATTCAACATCTCCTGTTGAGTGCTGTGAGGCTCTGTCTCCGCATCTTCTCCAGCTGATTCGTCACTGCTTGTGGCACTGGACCTGCCAAACCTGGTTGGCTCAAAGTACACTGAGCTGACATGTGGCAGCTGGCGGGCACTGAGTTGTCGCATCCGTTGCCAGATGAAACGGAAGCCCCGGGTGCAACGCGCTTTGATAACACCGCCAAAATCAACATGAGCAAATCGAGAGAACCAGTCTCGCTTTGGCAAACCTTCAATGTTCACCCAAGTGTCCAAGCTGCCTCGAAACAATTTCAGCGACTTGATGGATTGGTGGAGTTCCATCCTGGCTTCTAGTGACATCTGGCCACATCCACTGAGATTTATGACCAAACTCTCCAGGTTTCGCGAAGACCGCAAAGCTGAACTGAAGCATCCGAAGTCTTCCAAACACGGCAAGTTCATGAACCTGCAGCGAGATGACCACAGCAGCTGGAGGATATAACGAAAACACGATCTTTTCCACGAAAAAAACGCGAAAAGAAAACAAGATCATTTATGAAAAAATATGAAAAACACAAAAAAGATTGGGGCACAATGCTGGAAAATTGCCAAACAATTGACACAAAGGATGAACATCATGCTTCTGGTTCAAAATAAAGAAAAATGCGACTGAAAATTCACAACTCAGCGCACCATAGCTCCAAGTACATGATGTTCTCCATTTCTCTCATGGCAACTCCAAGCCCTGCGGCAGTCCTGAAGTGTGCGGAACCTTGCGATTGGATCTGGGCTTCTCGGGCCTTGAGACTCTTGACATGTTTACATCTTCGGTGCAGTGTTTGAAGTCTTTGGTCCAGTTGAATTTGCGCTTCACAAAACGCGCAACTCTGAAGGAAGGCTTTGGATCAGCACATCAAGCTCATGGTCAAAGAAATTCTGGCACCCAGTCAGTGAAAGCTGCACTATCTTTCTACCAACATCTGCCTTTACAGCTCTGGCCAGGAGTTCAAGTTCAGTACATCTTCCTTGATGGACAAATCCGTACCAGCTGGCTAAAGCAAAATGCGAATGAAGAGCTTCATCTACTCGCTGGAAATTGGGATCCCCAGTGGGGTACGACTGCAAATGCTCAAAGTCGCAAGTTTCAAGACGAGAAAGAGCAATGCTGTTCAGAATCCGAACTTTGTCAATATTCTCGGTGACATGAGCATCCTTGAGCTGTCCAGCGTTCACTTTTATCGTGGCTCACTTTCTGGATCAAGAGAGAACTTAGAATCAGCCAATGTATACATGATTACTGTATTAATGTCGGTACATACCCTGTTCCATGCAAAAAAGAAATGAAATCGAACAATGGAACATGCACCTTGTCCATTCCATCAATGATCCAACTGAAAAAATAGGTATATATAAATAATTACTTTACATGGCAACAACAAGCAACATCACAACAGGGCTCTACAAGCAATCCACCAAGTTTCTTCGATTTTGACCTTCAAGCCCTTTTCCAAAAGGTCCAGAGGAAAGTGACGCTCGCGAGCTGCTTTGTGGTGCAAGCCAATGATGCCAATCATTCGACTTTCAGCTCCGGCAAGTCCATCAGTAAGTACATGAGCCTCAGAGATCAACAAGTTTAACACGGGTCAAAACAGGTTTGTCACGGCTCTGCACAGATGCAAAACAACGTTAAAAAAAAGGTGTGAAAGGGAGGTGATGTGAAAGGAGAAAGATTCAAAAGAGTGCAGAAATGGTTGGTAAGATGATGGTCTCAACCTTTCTAGCAAATCAGGCAAAGGAAATGTCCAAGGTGGCCATTGCTGTACCCAGTAGCTTTGTCATGTGTGTCAGTGGCGCCCACATCAAGCAGCAAACGTCGCCTGGACCAGTTGCCCTCTCGGTGTTCAATCGCCTCGGTTGCTTCAAGCTGCGAATCCCGGAATTGCTTACACCAGCGCCTGCTTCGATCCTTTTTTTTATAGTATAATATGATATCTACTGAAGAATTGTCTGCCTTTACGAGCCAAACCTGGTGTTGCTGCAGTTTGTTTTCTGCAATTCGTATATGCAAAAATTGATCGAGCCGTTTCATCGCATGTCGTGTTTAAAATTGAAGCAAGCTATTTGGTCAAATCCAAACATGTCCATCTCTTGATACACACACTGACACGCACCTCTTCAAAAGAAAGTTGTGATGAATTTATGGCGGAGTGGTTCGAGGTTGCTATATGTTGCTATCATGTTACTGAAACTATTCGGAAATCGCGGGAAAAGTCACCCTAGGCTCATCATGTCACATTCGTTTACAATCGTAAACATCTCTATGATGCTTTCCTGCACTTCCTGGATCTAAGGCTGCAACAATGGCCTCCTCGAAGCAGCACCAAATCCTCTCGAAAGGCCTTCCAGCCGAATCCAGCACCAAGAGAACTCCCTCAGACATCTGCATGGCCCTGTAGAAAGATGTGCTGCGCGGGTTTTTTTTGATGTCTTCATCCACAGAGTGTTGGTTGTTGGCATAAGCACAGACCCAATAGAACGTACTGCTTGACAATTCTCGCACCAGAGCATGCTGCTCCAAGCAGGCCAGAAACTTGCACACTGGTTCCTCGCGGATCTGTTCAACAATATTTTAGGCATGTTTCAAACGAAAAGATTGACGTTTCCTGAAGTTCCTGTGTTGTTACGCTTCATTTTCATAAATCACCCCATCTGGGGCACAAAAGTGAACAGGTCCAATACTAAGCAAGGATTTCAAGCGGAGGTTGTATTATTGGTGGAAAGAAGAATGAATTACTTGTTGTTGAAAGAAACGCAATAGCACGGTCTCGAACAACCTTGAAAGTTACCTATCAGCCAAGGCTCGCTCCAAGCATGTGACACAAACCACTGAGGTCTCTGCACTTGAATCGCCATGATCTCAACCATGCTGCAGCCCTTTTTCGCATAGCCGTCCTGGGATTCTGCATAATGGGGCCAATGAAAAAAGAAAAACAGGAGATTCCTCCAATTGGAAAATGTTGTCACATCATCAACAAATCCAGGCTTCGGTGGCTGGTTTGATGATCCAATGATTCGCATGATACAAGTTGAAGGTCTCAAACTGCAGCCTTGTCCCACGCTGTTCTCCGAAAGTCTCGCACCATCTGTCAGCCATCTTGGAGATGAAAACAACGATCTTTGCCAATTGCTCGCGAGTGATCCCTCGCTCTGCAGTATCTTCAATTCGGAAAGCCTCCTCTGACGTGTGTGGGGCGACCAACAAATGCAGCAAATGAAATTGGAATGGAATTCAATTGAAGCATTATGCAGTACCTTCAAAGGTGGAATCATGGGCCAATCTCTGAAATTCAAAAAAACTTCGAACAGCAGTTTCTCGTGGCCTATTTGATCCTGGTTCACCTTGGTTTCACATTGGCCTCAAGGAGATCGCAGTGACCGACCCTTCCCCGCAGCAAGTAGATCTCAACCGTGAAACGCGGTGTCGATCCACGGCGCTTGTTGTTGCTGGTGTCTGAATCATGCGGTGGCCGACTGGCAACTAAAAAATTGGGATGTTTGCGCTACAGTATATAATCTGCCTTGTGCCTTTTTGCTTGACAAAAAGAACAAAAATGCAGGTTTGTCTCCTGATTGGTGATCTCTGAGTAGTTTGTCAAGACCAACGTGCTGTGGTGGGTTGCCTCCACAATGTCATCGCACTGTAGCTGGCAGACCCCACTTGACAGCAACTTGTTCCCATGCCATGGGCTGTCTGGCAAACGCTCACGTAGCAGTAAAATAATGTCAGCAGCGGTGATCGAAGCAGTCAGTTTGATATCAAAGCAACCATGTCCAGGAATATCCACAGAGACCGACATTGAGGCAGCGAATCCTTTGCGCTGTCCAGCAGCACGAATTACAGAAATTGCAGTCTATAACAGGTGGTCTGCTGGAACTTTCTCTTGAGAAACATGAGATTGGCTGCTTTGTTCTTATGTGTTTGCTTGACTGATTTGGTTTTCATGTCAAAGTCGATAGCGCCGTACAGTGCAAATGCGGTACAAGTCCGTCTTGAGAAAACGCCAGAGGGACAAAAACAACCAAACTTCCTCCAAAACAACAGGCAATAAACATGGCCAAGCCAACATGGCCAATATTCTCAAAACAACCAAAACCACTTCACAGAACCCTTCAAAAAGGAAGCCATGTCTAAACAGCTGGAATGCATCTTCAGATATTATACTGTACTACGACATGTTTTGATGATCCATCATGCCAATCTAAAATTTTCAATGCTTGGTTTCCACACTCTTCCAGGACCACTGCAGGGAGGTCCTGCAGGTGTCGAACCCACACCAACGAATGACGCGAAATCGCCAAACTCTAAGATTCTGTTGCACCAAGATCGGGGGGCATCAAGTTGGCTTTGCCTAGAACCCTAAGGGAACAGGGCAACGAACATTTTCTCCTTCCCAACAACTCTAATTCCAAGGACAGCAGCTGACGTGGCGTCCTCTGGCAGAGTTGCTGGCAAAATGCACCTTTGCGGCGCTGGGGATCAGACAGACAAGCAAAAAGCCAACGGACGAGTTTCACAACATTTCACGAAATAAGGAACCACGTGAACGACAGGTTTAAAAGTAATGTAATTACTCCGAACTCCGAACTTTGAATTTCTGACATGTACATCCTCCAATAGCGTAGCCTGGCCATGAAAACTCAATGTTTCAATAGGAAAGTCAACTGTAAAAGCAGGATTTCCTATCACCAGGTTTCACAACCAAAGGATACCTGTTGGGGTTGGAAGCACTTGCCACCTGCACCCGGGGCCTCAACATCTCTCAATGCAGTTGACCTGTCCAAAATCCATGGGCCGCATAGTGCTTGAAAGATGATGGGAATGTATGAAATCTTCCAGATGTTCCAGAAATGTTGCTACCAATGATATCCAATGATAATCAAGGTCATAATCCCGTTGTTTTCATGATAAAAATTCGTGTCACTGCTGTAGTAGTATGTCAATTGGTATCAGCTCTAAATCATTCAAAATCCCTGCGCTCACCCCGGACTAATTTCATCCCTGATTAAATCCTCACCCCACGACTCTCGAAACTCGTTGCGCAGTGCTGGGCATTCGAGCCGCCGCAGTGAGTTTTTCCTGCAGCGCTGGGATGAAGCCAGGCTCATCTTTTTCCCCGTGCGAAGCCCATTTCCACTGGGGACAGTCCCAGCAAACGATGGACTTTTGGATAAGGCGCCCTTAGGATAACTGGTGTCTATCGGAATCCCCACACAAGTTGTGTAATGGTGTGTGCACAAGCGAAAAGCCGGTAATATGGAGCAGCTTGCGGAATAGTCACATGGTTGTCCTTCATCGGTCCACACATTGAGTGGTGTAAACACCGCAAACAATGGAAACCATCTCAACTTGAAGGTGTTGAACTTCCATACAAGTTCTGGCATTGATAAAATGGATAAACCCTAACCCTTGCTGCATCGTCCTCCATGGTAGAAACCCTGGCAATTGTCACTATCTGCAAAGCTTTCCCCAGGTAATGCACCAAAACATTTGAAATCTTTCAGGGACAAGTCCAGGCACCTGTTTCCCAGCTAAGCCACGGATTTTGACCCAGTGGATCGACCCTCACCAGATTCTGGATTCAAATGGTGTTGTGCGGTGTTATGTTGTTTGATGTTATCATGTTCTTAAAAGGGATGGCCATACACCCACAACTTGCCGAAACTCAAAAATTCTCGGCGTGATGTTCCCATTTGGAGCCAGTGGTGCCTGGTCCAAGGCGCAGCGTGCCGAATGGCAGCACTCAGCACTTCATGCGGTGGACACATTGGTTACACCTGTCTCAGCGACTTCTTTCCACGTTTTGCAAAGAAACAACTTCTGTTCTGCTCCCTTCAGACTGTCTTTTCCTTGTTGGAAGTCTTTCACCACAAGAGGGCCAATTTTGAACCCTACAAAGCCTGAAAACGAGTTTCCAAGCAAAGGCAAGCCGCAAATACCCGGGAAGACATCCCAACAATGGAGGTTGAAAACTTACAGAGATCACACCAGAACCGAAAGCTTCATGAAAATGACTTTGATACCTGTGATGACTTCGACTGGACATTCCGATGCCTCGGTCTGCGAACGTCTCTCCAGTTGCGTGCCACGTGCCACTGCCACCTTGGACCTTGGTCGCCCAATGCAGGTGCTACTCTCAAAACGCCCCAAAAAATCAAAAAATAACGAAACAAGAATAGAACGCAATAAATTTCACGAGGACAAACCATATGAAATGCATTGAAACTAGATTCAAAATGATTCAAAGGGGTTGTTGGAAGTGGGTGAAGTGTGAAATCTCGTCGCTTGACTGTGTGATCTATACCCAGGAACCAGTCCTACCCACAACCCTATCAAGCGGACAGATGGCAGAGCACCCCATCATTTTCGCCGAAACAAACAAGGAATCCTTCATCCGCATAGCCGGACATCTCAGTTGACACACTTTATAGCCGAACAAATTGCGGGCAACTCACTGAGACCATTGCCCCACAGCCAAAGCTCCCGCAGGCTTCCAAGCCCCGCAAACAGATGATCCCAGACTTCGACAGGTAACTCCTTCAGCCTGCAATTATCGAGGACAAGCATTCGCAGGTTGCCCAGCGTGGAAAAGGCTTCAGCATGCAACTTGCTGAGATCGTTTCCGGCCAAGTAAAGCTCCTGCAAGTGGCTGAGCCCTGCAAACGATTTGGACCAGACTTTAGAAGACAACTCGCCGAGCCTGTTGGACCTCAGGTCGAGCTCTTGCAAGTTGCTAAGACCTGCAAACAGATCGGCCCAGATCTCAACAGGCAACTCATTGAGCCTGTTCTCATGCAGGACAAGCTTCTGCAGGTTGCCGAGCCCGGAAAAGACTCCAGCATGCAACTCACTGAGATCGTTTCGCTCCAAGTAAAGCTCCTGCAAGCTGCTGAGCCCTGCAAACGATTTGGACCAGACTTTAGAAGGCAACTTGCCGAGTTGGTTGGACCTCAGGTCTAGCTTCCGCAAGTTGCTAAGACCTGCGAAGAGATGGGCCCACACTTCAGCAGGCAACTTACTGAGCGAGTTGTACCCCAGGTTGAGATGTTGCAAATTTCTGAGCCCTGAGAAGACTTCAGCAGGCAACTCACGGAGCCAGTTCGAAAACAGGTCAAGCTCCTGCAAGTTACTGAGTCCTGAAAAGACTCCAGCATGCAACCGAGTGAGCGAGTTGTACCCCAGGTTGAGCTTCTGCAAGCTGCTGAGACCTGAGAAAACTTCAGCAGGCAACTCACTGAGCGAGTTGTAATGCAGGTCGAGCTCCTGCAACCTGCCGAGCCCGGAAAAGACTTCAGCAGGTAGCTCACTAAGCTTGTTGGACCCCAGGTCGAGGCTTTGCAAGCTGCTGAGCCCTGCAATCAGCAGGCAACTCGCTGAGTTCGTTCGAACGCAGGACGAGCTCCTGGAGTTTGTTGAGCCCTGAAAAGATTTTGCCTGGCAATTCAGTCAGCTTGTTTGAACCAAGGTCGAGGGTCTCCAACAAAGGAATTTGATCAAGGATGTTGTGTGGCAGCGAGGTCAACTTGTTTTCGCTCAGATCGAGAACTTGTAGCAGGGGGCTGTGCTGCAAAAGCTCTTGCGGAAGTATTTTCAGTTCATTTCCATCAACGATCCGATTGAACTGCTCATCAGTTTTCCCCCCCAGCAAGAATTGCTGCAGGGCTGGCATGGGGCGCAGCAAGTCTCTTGGCAATGCGTTCAAACGATTTTGGCTGAGGGACAAGATTCTCAAACTTGACAACCCAGCAAATGTGTCAGACTCCAAGTGCTTCAAACCCAAGCGGCCCAAGTCCAGCAATTGCAAGCTGTCCAAAGGAGCGAACACCTTCTCAGGTAAAAATGGCAACCGATTGCCAGAGAGCGATAACCGTTGCAAGCCCCTCGAAGAGGTGAAGGCATCGTCTGCAACACTTGTGATGCTTTGCTCACTCAAACTCACATCTTTGAGGTGAAGAACGCCTACAAGGCTGCAACTCGCAAGGTGCTTTGCACCATGATCCTTTTGGTGACAGCGGCACGGAAAGCATCCGAAATCAGCCGTGTGAATCGGGTAGAAGTGTGACGAAAGCAGCAGGGCAACGATCGTGGCAAGCAAACAGGGCGAATACCTAAGCAGCGGTTGCAAGGAGAAACGAAGAACTCGAGTTCATCCATCAAAGCCCAATGGTATGAAAGGGGGGCCATTCTGGCACACAAACTCACGCCATGAAACAGAAACCCAATCTCAGGTATCCAACTTTTTTACTTCGCAAATGCCTGTGGTGTGACTCCTGAAATACTTGGAATGCACCTCGGAATCCTGGACCTGTGAAACTCCTGGGAACCCTGAAACGTGCCGAAAAACCTTTCAAAGCCCTGGAACCCCATGGAACCCCCTTGGCTGTTGATGCTGCTGGGGAACAACTATGTAAGAAGTGGTGTATCAGATTGTATTAGTATGCTTTAGGACGCACAAAAGGGTGCAGCAAGTACAGTAAAGCTGAGAACAACAAGATGCCCTCTCTTTACAAATATGTTGGGGGGATTCGAGATACTCACACGACAAATTGTGTCAACAGGTTGCGAAACCACGATGGATTGAAAATTGCAGAGACAACATAAAACGAAACCAATGAAACCAATGCAGCAAAAATACAAGGCTTTGGAACAAATCCGATATCTCTTTGAGCAAGAAAATCTCGATGGGCTCAGCAGTGACTGGGAAGCAGAGTTCGGTAAGCTTTGCATTTTCTTCCAGTAAGTCAATCGATCCGTGCGCTCCAAGGCACGGCAAACTGTGCAAACATGTGCAAGTGAATAGTAGACAGCAAAGAAACCGAAAAAGTCGGCTGGGAACGCAAATGCCGGGTCCAACTCTGCTTGGAAGTTGACCGAAGCCTCATCCCCGAAATTTCCTTGAATGGCTTGGCCCAGCTGTAGTTCGTGGATGGCCAGCAAGGTGATGATGAGGTATGTGCTGGTGTAAACAATATCAAGAACTGCATCCATCATCGCAGCGCCACGGCGCACCCACTTCACAGAGTGTAAACCCAACAAAATGGTTGGATAGATGCTGTTCAAACAGAGGAAACCCACAAAAGCCCAAAAACATCTTTCGAATGCACCTGAATGCTTCGGAGCTGAATGGAATGCAAACGACACAAGGCCACCCATAATTTGGAGCTTTCCAAAGGCCTGCAGCATCACTGTGAATAACTGCAGCATTGCAACTTTGAAGCCGTAGAGCTTGCCTTCAATGCCAAAATATTCCTCATAGAGCAGCTGGGTGGGTTTCAGCGGCCTCAACTTGATATTGGCTGACCGACACCGGCGCAAGTCGCTCAGGAGGACGATCATCAAGGCCATGTATGGCAAAGAGAAAACAATGGAAGGCAACAGCGGCAAAAGGCTCTCCTCCAACCATCCAGAATCAGCAGCGGCAGCCTCCGGCAATCTCCCATCGCTGGGCTCAACCGTCTGCTTGAGAGCAAAAGCATCTCGAATCAGTTGCGGAAGGTTTGAACGGATGAACAGTGGACTGTACCGCACAAAGTATTGCCCCCCAAAGTACACTGCTGCAAGTAATGAGCTGATCCGAAGCAAAGCAACAACAACGACTACCAATCGTGATTGCTGTGCTGGTCGCCCAGACACAAGCAAAGGATCTACCTGCAAACTGCCTGCCAGAAGTCCCACCTGTTCTGCCAAGTGGTGCACATCATCCACTTGATTTTCCAGCTTTGTCAAGGAGGCTTCAAGGAAACGGATCGTGGCTAAATAGTGGTTGATCTTGACCACCATCTCGGCACATCTGACACCAGCTTGGACGGAAGCAAAAGAATCGCGAGTACGCACGATCTTGATTTCTCTCAACTCATCATGCTCTGCTCTGGTTTTGAGAAAGCACCACGCACTGAGCATTCTTTCCCAATCATCGAAGATTACATCGCAATACAAGAGATCTAAGATTTTGTCCCATCCACCTTCTCGCACGACAGCCTCTTGTGCCACTGGCACTGTCATCAGTACGGGCCGCAAATCTTGCCGAGATATGGAACCAGGCTGCTCCTCCAAGAACTCCCGCAGTGGAAGGCACAGATTCTTGTCGAAGTCATCAAGATGCTTTCTGGCTTCGATGAAGTGTTCCGTCAAGCTTGTGACTTGAGGCTGGGCAATATCGTCTCTACCCCAATCACCAAAAAGCCTGGACATGTCATTCTGCAAATTCTTTGCATACAAAGCTTCTGATTCAACTTCAAGCTTCCTTGACAGTGTGTGCATTCTGTTGAGCCGAGCTGTGGTGTAAAAAATGCTGACAATTGCTGTTGAGATAACAATCAGAAAAATCAACGTGCCAGACACTCCTGTTGACTGAGAAAAGCTATAACTTGCAACAGGCAACAGGCTGAGAACCAGAAGAACCAACAAAAATCGGCTCTCTACCTCTGCCACTGCTTGCGCGAGAATCAGCACACTAAGCTCCACATTCTGGCGCCAAGCATTTCCCGCAACACAAATCCTCTTGAAAAGGCCCGACCAGCGGTGCTTTTCGCAATAACCGCTCTCAGAAGAATGAAAGGAATAACATGAAGGATGGCTGCATGGGAACGGTTTGTTTTCATCAAACATCTCCTGTTGAGTGCTGTGAGTCTCTGTCTCTGCATCTTCTCCAGCTGATTCATCACTGCTTGTGGCGCTGGACCTGCCAAACCTGGTTGGCTCAAAGTACACTGAGCTGACGTGTGGCAGCTGGCGGGCACTGAGTTGTCGCATCCTTTGCCAGATGAAACGGAAGCTCCGGGTGCAACGCCCTTTGATGACACTGCCAAAATCAACATGAGCAAATCCAGGGAAGCAGCTTTGCTTTGGCAAACCTTCAATGTTGACCCAAGTGTCCAAGCTGCCTCGCAACCATGTCAGTGACTTAATGGATTGGTGGAGTTCCATCCTTGCATCAATCGACACCTGGCCACATCCGCTGAGATCAATGACTATACTCTCCAGGTTTCGAGAAGACTGCAAAGCTGAACTGAAGCATCCGAATTCTTCCAAACATGGCAAGTTCATGAACCTGCAGCCACTGGACCGTGGCAGCTGAGAAAAATCAAAATAACAATATCATGTCCATGGAATCAAAAAGAAAGCTTTGAAAGCGCAGTAAGCAATAAGCTGAAAATCATATTTTTTGCTGGTTCAAGATGAAGAAAAATGTGACTGGAAATTCACAACTCAGCGCACCATAGCTCCAAGTACATGAGGTTCTCCATCTCCCTCAGGGCAACTCCAAGCCCTGCCGCAGTCCTGAAGTGCGAGGAACCTGTGAAGCGCAACTTCAACTGGACCAAAGATTTCAAACACTGCACCGTCGATGTGAACATGTCCAGAGTCTCAAGACCCGAGAATCCCAGATCTAATCGCAAAACACGCAACTCTGCAGGAAGGCTTTCGATCAGCACGTCGAGCTCATGGTCAGAAAAATTCTGGCACCCAGTCAGTGAAAGCTGCACTATCTTTCTACCAACGTCTGCCTTTACAGCTCTGGCCAGGAGTTCAGTGCATCTTCCTTGAAGGACAAATCCGTACCAGCTGGATAAGGCGAAGTGCGAAGCAAGAGCTTCGTCTACTCGCTGGAAATTCGGATCCCCAGCGGGGTACGACTGCAAAAGCTCAAAGTCACAAGTTCCAAGACGAGATAGAGCAATGCTGTTCAGAATCCGAACTTTGTCAATATTCTCGGTGACACGAGCATCCTTGAGCTGTCCAACATTCAAACTCATGATTATGGCTCGGACACCTTCTGGAAAAAGAGAGAACTTAAATTAGAATGAGCCATTTTTGAGAGGTGACATACATAAAATGCAAATGGAGCAATATGAACAATTGACCATGGACCTTGTCCATTCAATCGATCGTCCAAATGCATAAAACGGTTCTCCAAACAACATCAAAACAGCAAAAGTTTCTTGCAATCCCGCAGCAAGTTTCTTCAATCTTTACCTTCAAGCCCTTTTCCAAAAGATGCAGAGGAAAGTGACGCTCACGAGCTGCTTTGTGGTGCAAGCCGATGATGCCGATCATTCGACTTTCCGCTCCGGCAAGTCCATCAGTAAGCACGTGAGCCTCAGAGATCAACAAGTTTGGAACGGTCGAAACTTTAAACATCACTTGTTACGTTCACCATGGTGCAGAAATGGGGGTTACGGTAAAAGGCGATGGTCTCAACCTTTCGATCAGACCACGCAAAGGAAATGTCCACACAAGGCCACCCCTTCTGTGTCGAGTAGCTTTGTCATATGCATCAGTGGCTCCCACATCAAGCAGTAAACGTCGTCTGGACCAGTTGCCCTCTCGATGTTCGATCGCCTTGGTCGCTTTTAGGGTGAAAATACCGGAATTGTTTACACCAGTGTCTCCTTTGATCCACTATCTACTGAAGCATTGCCTGCCTTTACGAACATGACCTGGTGTTGCTCCTGCTCGTTATCCCCCATTCACATCATGCTGTTTGGTTGTGTTTCGCATTTTGCACTGAAACAAGCTAGCTGCTAGCTGGACAAATCAAAACGTGTCCCTTCAGGCAGAATTCACAAACGAAAAAAACTCACGTTCATGTCACATTTTTCTCGTTTCATGATGCTTTCTCGTACTTCTAGGAATTTCTAAGGCTGGGGCAATGGCTTCCTCGAAGCAGCACCAAATCCTTTCGAAAGGCGTTGTTGTTGTTGTAAGCGGACGTCAACCTGCTCCTCACCGAAGTGAAGTAGTTAAGACGCCATAGTATGCCATCTGCGAGAATCAAGTTCCCATACTTCTCCAAGCAAAACACAAAAGAAGCGAAACCTGCCTGAAAAAAAGAAGTAAAATGAAGCACCAAAAGAACTCCCTCAGACATCTGCATAGCTCTGTAGAATGAAGTGCTGCGCGGGTTGCTTTTGATATCCTCTTCCACGCAGTGCTGGTTATTGGCATATGCACAGACCCAATAGAATGTACTGCTTGAGAGTTCTCGCACCAGAGCATGCTGCTCCAAGCAGGCCAGAAACTTACAAACAGGCTCCTAACAGATCTGCCAACACAAAATTGGACGTGCTTCAAAGCAATAGATTGACTTTCATCTATCATTACGCTGGATGTTCATTTCTTTTTGATACAGCATCCTATTGAGGTTCCGAAATGAACAAGTCCAAAACTCAACCAAGGCTTCTAGGGGAACGTGAATTATTAGCGGAAAAAGATCAGGGTTCAGATAAGGGGGGAGGAGTTGTGCAGAGGACTTTGATAGGTACAAGACACAAAGCATAGGGTGCGCAACTACCAAATTCGATGCATGGTTCATGGTACCTTTTTGCAGCTACAAAATACAGAACACAACATAATTTGACTCGGAAAATAATTCAAAATATGCACTATACAAAAACCAATGCATCTGAAGTTGAAAAATAGCTGAGAATCGGAAATGCCAACATGAATTTTCCCAATAACATTTTGTAGTTGGGCCTATGCCATCCAAAGTTCCGACCAACATAATTTCAGTAATTAAACATTTTGGGGGTGACTCGTGACGTCGAACTAAATCGTACATATTTTATTGATGTTTCAACTTCCTCAACATATATAATATATACAAAATGCACATGAGATTTCGTGTTGGATGCTTCACCTATTCAACTTGTACAACTACAAAATGCAAATTTTTGTGTTGGATGCTTCAACTAACTCAACATATACAACTACAAAATACAAATGAGGATTTGAAAGGAAACAACCACAAAATGAATGCAAATACAAAAAGGTTGGCCCAACTCCATTTTTTTGTACAAAACGACCCCTGGCTGGCAATCTGTACTGTAGCCCAAGTCCTCCCCTTTATGTAGCTGTTATTTGATCCCGGATGGAAAAAGAAACTTGTTGCTGACAGACAATGCAATAGCACGGTCTCAAACAACCTTGAGAGTTTGCCTATCCAAGGCTCGATCCAAGCATGTGACACAAACCAGTGAGGTCTCTGCACTTGAATCGCCATGATCTCAACCATGCTGCAGCCCTTTTTCGCATAGCCGTCCTGGGATTCTGCATAATGGGGCCAATTAAAAAAAGAAAAACGGTAGATTCCTCAAATTGGAAAATGTTGTCACATCATCAACAAATCCAGGCTTCGGTGGCTGGTTTGATGATCCAGTGATTCGCATCATACAGGTTGAAGGTCTCAAACTGCAGCCTTGTCCCACACTGTTCTCCGAAAGTCTCGCGCCATCTGTCAGCCATCTTGGAGATGAAAACAACGATCTTTGCCAATTGCTCGCGAGTGATCCCTCGCTCTGCAGTATCTTTGATGCAGAAAGCCTCCTCCGACGTGTGTGGGGCGACCAACAAATGCGGCAAATGAAATTGGAATGGAATTCAATCGAAGCATTATGCAGTAGCGAAGGTGGAATAATGGGCACAGCGTTTGTTGGTATTCGTTGCTGGTTTGTTTATGAATTCATGCTTTGCGACACACAAAAGACTACTGAGGACTTGGGATGTTTTGTTGTACAGTACACAATCTGTCTTGCGTCTTTTTGCCAAAAAAAAAGGAACAAAGAGGCAGGTGTGTCTCCTGGTTGGTGATCTCTGAGTAGTTTGTCAAGACCAAAGTGCCGTGGTGGGTTGCCTCCACAATGTCATCGCACTGCAGCTGGCAGACCCCACTTGACAGCAACTTGTTCCCATGCCATGGGCTGTCTGGCAAACGCTCTCGTAGCAATAAAATAATGTCAGCAGCGGTGCTCGAAGCAGTCAGTTTGATATCGAAATTGCCATGTCCAGGAATATCCACAGAGACCGACATGAGGCAGCGAATCCTTTGCGCTGTCCAGCGGCACGAATTAGGTGCAGTAACAATACACAGATTTGTCGATGGTTTATTTATCAACGCGCTTGGCTGCCCAGGGTTTCATGTCAAGGTGGCACCGCAGAATGCAGCTGCGGTGCAGGTCCGTCTTGAGAGGAAGCTACGGAAACACAAATTGGGCACCTCCAAAAGAACCAACGCAGTAAACACGGCCCACACGGTCAAGGAAAAGAACCACAACCACTGTGCAGAACTCCTTCGAAAGCAAGCTATGTCCAAATAGCAACACTGGATGTTCAAATGTATTATATACAATATTATTATTATATTTCTATAGATATATGATGATATATGCTAGACGATGGAACATCCGTCATCAAGAATATTTCATGCTCGGTTTCCGCGCTCGTCTAGGACCAAGGCCGAGAAGTCCTGCAGCTCTTCGACTGACAGCAAAATGATGGGCATTGAGTTCGTTTCACCCCTGGACCCTAAAGGATTCTACAGGATCCTAAAGAGACAAAACAAAAGAAATTCTGTGTTAAGTCATATTATGATCATCTATAATCCAACTTCTGACATGTACATCCTCCAATAGCGTAGCCTGGCCGTGAAAACCCAATGTTTCAATAGGAAAGTCAACTGTAAAAGCAGGATTTCCTATCACCAGGTTTCACAACCAAAGGAGGGCCTCAACATCTCTCTGGGACAGGGAAGGTGGACCCGGGTTTCTCTTAGAATACCGAGCCTCAACGGAAAATTCGAAAATCGTGGTTTTTCAATGCAGCTGACCTGCCCAAAATCCATGGGCCGCATAGTGCTTGAAAGATGATGGGAATGTATGCAATCTTCCAGATGTTCCAGAAATGTTCCAGAAATGTTGCTGCCAATGATATCCAATGATAATCAAGTCATAATCCCGTTGTTTTCCTGATGAAAATTCGTGTTACTAGTATGTCAATTGGTATCAACATGTATCAACTCTAAATCCCTGGCCATGTCCTCATCCCGGACTAATTTCATTCCTGACTAAATCATACTATAAATCCTCACCCCATGACTCTCGAAACTCGTCAATCGCGCAATGCTGGGTGTTTGAGCCGCTGCCGTGAGTGCTGGGATGAAGCCCTCATCTTTTTCCCGGTACGAAGCCCATTTCCACTGGGGACATAGTCCCTGTGTAATGGTGTGTACACATGCGAAAAGCCGCTAATATGGAGCAGCTTGCAGAAAATAGTCACATGGTTGTCCTTCATCGGTCCACAGTGGTGTAAACACCGCAAACAATGGAAACCATCTCAACTTGAAGGTGTCGAACATTGTTGAACTTCCATACAAGTTCTGGCATTGACAAGATGCTGTAAGCGTGTACATGGATAAACCCTAGCCCTTGCTGCATCATCCTCCATGGTAGAAACCCTGGCAATTGTCACTATCTGCAACGCTTTCCTCAAGCGATGCACCAAAACATTTGAGATCTTTCAGGGTCAAGTCCAGGCACCTTTTTCCCAGCTAAGCCATGGAATTTAACCCAGCGGATCGACCCCCACCAGATTCTGGAATCAAATGGTGTTAGATGGTGTTATGTTGTGAGATGTTGTCATGTTCTTAAAAGAAATGGCCATACACCCACAACTTGTCGAAACTCACAAACTCTCGGCGTGATGTTCTCATTTGGAGCCATTGGTGCCTGGTCCAAGGCGCAGCGTGCCGAATGGCAGCACTCAGCACTTCATGCGGTGGACACAGTGGTTACACCTGTCTCAGCGGCTTCTTTCCACGTTTTGCAAAGAAACAACTTCTCTTCTGCTCCCTTCAGACTGTCTTTTCCTTGGTTGAAGTGGAAGTCTTTCACCACAAGAGGGCCAATCTTGAACCCTACAAAGACTGAAAACGAGTTTCCAAGCAGAGGCAAGCTGGAAATACTGGGGAAGACATCCCACGCCAACAACCCCACCCAAAGATCGCAACAGGAACAGAAAGTTTCAAGCTGACTTTGATAACGTTGGCGACTTCGACTGGACTGAATTCTGGTGCCTCGGTCTTTTCAGAATGTCTCTCCAGTTGCAGCGCGCCAGGTGCCACTGCAGTGGGTACACTGGACCTCGGTCACCCAATGCATGCGCTCCCAAAACGAGTCGTAAAATCATTTAAAAAATCAGAATCCGCAAACACAACATGAAACTACTTTGTTGGAAGGAATCGTTGAAAGATGTTGAAAAGGGACTGAAATGGGGAATCTGAACACTTGACTGCGGAGGATCTTTTTTCGCCTCATCACTGCGAAATCCCAGCCCCAGGCAGAGCATCCCATCATTTTCACAGAAACAGACAGCGCGTAAACGCAGGATACCTCAGTTGAGGCACTTTACTTTTGAACAAATTGCAGGCAACTCGTTAAGACCGGTATCGAAAAGCACAAGCTTCTGCAACTGGTCGAGTTCTGACAGCATATTGGTCCATACTTCGTCATGCAACTCACTGAGATCATTATCGCTCAGCCAAAGCTCTTGCAGACTTCCGAGCCCTGCAAACAGATGATCCCAGACTTCCAGAGGCAACTTGCTGAGATCGTTTCCGCTCAAGTACAGCTCCTGCAAGTGGCTGAGCCCTGCAAACGATTTGGACCAGACTTTAGGAGGCAACTCGCCGAGTTTGTTGAATCCCAAGTTAAGTTCATGCAAGTTGCTAAGACCTGCAAACAGATTGGCCCAGGCTTCAGCAGGTAGCTCACTAAGCGTGTTCCGACTCAGGTCCAGCTCCTGCAACTTGCTGAGCCCTGCAAAAACTTCATCAGGTAGCTCACTGAGCGAGTTGTAATGCAGGTCGAGCTCCTGCAACCTGCCGAGCCCGGAAAAGACTTCAGCAGGTAGCTCACCGAGCGAGTTGTAACTCAGGCCCAGCTCCTGCATTTTGGTGAGTCCTGAAAAGACTTCCGCAGGCAACTCACTGAGTCTGTTAAAATCCAGGGAGAGCTTCTGCAAGCTGCTCAGCCCTGAGAAGACTTCAGCAGGTAGCTCACTGAGCGAGTTCAAATGCAGGTCGAGCTCCTGCAACCTGCTGAGCCCGGAAAAGACTTCAGCAGGTAGCTCACTAAGCTTGTTTCTGCCCAAGCCAATTTTTTGTAAGCTGCTCAGCCCTGCAAACAGATTGGCCCGGACTTCAGAAGGCAACTCGCCGAGTTTGCTGGTCTCCAGATTGAGATCTCGCAAATTTCTGAGCCCTGAGAAGACTTCAGCAGGTAGCTCACTGAGCGAGTTGAAACTCAGGTCCAGCTTCTGCAACTTGCTGAGCCCTGCAAAAACTTCAGCAGGTAGCTCACTGAGCGAGTTGTAATGCAGGTCGAGCTTCTGCAACCTGCCGAGCCCGGAAAAGACTTCAGCAGGTAGCTCACCGAGCGAGTTGTAACTCAGGCCCAGCTCCTGCATTTTGGTGAGTCCTGAAAAGACTTCCGCAGGCAACTCACTGAGTCTGTTAAAATTCAGGTTGAGCTTCTGCAAGTTGCCGAGCTCTGCAAAAACTCCAGCACGTAGATCCCTGAGCGAGATGTGTTGCAAGTTGAGCTCTTGCAACCTGCCGAGCCCGGAAAAGACTTCAGCAGGTAGCTCACTGAGCGAGTTGTAACTCAGGTCCAGCTCCTGGAGTTTGCTGAGCCCCGAAAAGATTCCGCCCGGCAACTCAGTCAGCTTATTGTCAGAAAGGTCGAGGGTCTCCAACAAAGGAATTTTATCAAGGACATTGTGTGGCAGTGAGGTCAACTTGTTTGCGCTCAGATCGAGAACTTGTAGCCGCGGGCTGTGCTGCAAAAGCTCTTGAGGAAGTACGCTCAGCTCGTTTCCAACAACGATCACTGTGCCCCCCTTCTCATCATTTTTCCCCCCCAGCAAGAATTTCTCCAGGGCTGGCATCGGGCGCAGCAAGTCTTCTGGCAACACCTTCAATCGGTTTTGGCTGAGGGACAAGATTCTCAAATTTGACAAGCCGCTGAACGTGTCTGACTCCACCTGTTGCAAACCCAAACCGCCCAAGTCCAGCAGTTGCAAGCTGTCCAACGGAGCGAACACCCTCTCAGGTAAAAAAAAACAACCGATTCCCAGACAGTGATAACCGTTGCAAGCCCCGTGAAGAGGTGAAGGCATCCTCCGCAATACTTGTGATGCTTTGCTTGTTCAAACTCACATCTTTGAGGCGAAGAACGCCTACAAGGCTGCAGCTCGCAAGGTGCTTTGCACCATGATCTTTTTGGTGACAGCGGCACGGAAAGCATCCAAAATCAGTCGTGTCAATCGGGTAGAAGTGCGTTGAAAGCAATAGAGCAATGATCGTGACCAGCAAACAGGGCGAATACCTAAGCAGCGGTTGCAAGGAGAAACGAAGAACTCGAGTTCATCCATCAAAGCCCAATGGTATGAAAGGGGGGCCATTCTGGCACACAAACTCACGCCATGAAACAGAAACCCAATCTCAGGTATCCAACTTTTTTACTTCGCAAATGCCTGTGGTGTGACTCCTGAAATACTTGGAATGCACCTCGGAATCCTGGACCTGTGAAACTCCTGGGAACCCTGAAACGTGCCGAAAAACCTTTCAAAGCCCTGGAACCCCATGGAACCCCCTTGGCTGTTGATGCTGCTGGGGAACAACTATGTAAGAAGTGGTGTATCAGATTGTATTAGTATGCTTTAGGACGCACAAAAGGGTGCAGCAAGTACAGTAAAGCTGAGAACAACAAGACGCCTTCTCTGTACAAATATGTTGAGGGGCTTTGAGATACTCACATGACAAATTGTGTCAACAGGTTGCGGAACCACGATGGATTGAAAATTGCAGAAACACATAAAACGAAGCCAATGCAGCAAAAATGCAAGGCTTTGCAACAAATCCGGTATCTCTTTGAGCAAGAAAATCGCGATGGGCTCAGCAGTGACTGGGAAGCAGAGCTCGGTAAGCTTTGCAACTTCTTGCAGTAGGTCAATCGATGGCTTCGCTCCAAGGCACGGCAAACAGTGCAAACGTGTGCAAGTGAATAGTAGACAGCAAAGAAACCAAAAAAGTCGCCTGGGAATGCAAATGCCGGGTCCAACTCTGCTTGGAAGTTCACCGAAGCCTCATCCCCGAAATTTCCTGAAATGGCTTGGCCCAGCTGTAGTTCGTAGATGGCCAGCAAGGTGATGACGAGGTATGTGGTGGTGTAAGCAATATCGAGAACTGCATCCATCATCGCAGCGCCACGGCGCACCCACATCACAGTGGGTAAACCCAACAAAATGGTTGGATAGATGCTGTTCAAACAGAGGAAACCCACAAAAGCCCAAAAACATCCTTCAAACACATCTGAATGCTTCGGAGCTGAATGAAATGCAAATGACACAAGGCCACCCATGATTTGGAGCTTTCCAAAGGCCTGCAGCATCACTGTGAACAATTGCAGCATTGCAACTTTGAAGCCGTAGAGCCTGCCTTCAATGCCAAAATACTCCTCATAGAGCAGCTGGGTGGGTTTCAGCGGCCTCAACTTGAGATTGGCTGACCAACACCGGCGCAAGTCGCTCAGGAGGACGATGATCAAGGCCAGGTATGGCAAAGAGAAAACAATGGAGGGCAACAGCTGCGAAAGGCTCTCCTCCAACCATCCCCCAGAATTAGACGTGACAGCCTCCGGCAATCTCCCATCACTGGGCTCAACTGTCTGCTTGAGCGCGAAGGCATCTCGGATCAGCTGCGGAAGGTTTGAACGGATGAAAGGTGGGCTGTACCGCACAAAGTACTGCCCCCCAAGGTACACTGCTGCAAGTAATGAGCTGATCCGAAGAAAAGCAACAACAACGACCACCAATCGTGATTGCTGTGCTGGTCGCCCAGACATAAGCAAAGGATCTACCTGCAAACTGCCTGCCAGGAGTCCCACCTGTTCTGCCAAGTGGTGCACATTATCCACTTGATTTTCCAGCTTTGTCAAAGAGGCTTCACGGAAACGGATCGTGGCTAAATAGTGGTTGATCTTGACCACCATCTCGGCACATCTGACACCAGCATGGACTGAAGCAAAAGAATCGCGGGTACGCACAATCTTGATTTCTCTCAACTCATCATACTCTGCTCTCGTTTGCAGAAAGCACCACGCACTGAGCATTATTTCCCAATCATCGAACATTACATCGCAATACAAGAGATCTACGATTCGACTGGGTTCACCTTCTCGCACGACAGCCTCTTGTGCCACTGGCACTGTCATCAGTACGGGCCGCAAATCTTGCCGAGATATGGAACCAGGCTGCTCCTCCAAGAACTCTCGCAGTGGAAGGCACAGATTCTTGTCGAAGTCATCAAGATGCTTTCTGGCTTCGACGAAGTGTTCCGTCAAGCCTGTGACTTGAGGCTGGGCAATATCGTCTCTACCCCAATCACGAAAAAGCCTGGACATGTCATTCTGCAAATTCTTTGCATACAAAGCTTCCGATTCAACTTCAAGCTTCCTTGACAGTGTGTGCATTCTGTTGAGCCGAGCTGTGGTGTAAAAAATGCTGACAATTGCTATTGAGATAACAATCAGAAAAATCAACGTGCCAGACACTCCTGCTGACTGAGAAAAGCTATAACTTGCAACGGGCAACAGGCTGAGAACCAGAAGAACCAACAAAAATCGGCTCTCTACCTCTGCCACTGCTTGTGCAAGAATCAGCACACTAAGCTCCACATTCTGGCGCCAAGCATTTCCTACAACACAAATCCTTCTGCCAAGGCCCGACCAGCGGTGCCTTTCGCAATAACCGATCTCAGAAGAATGAAAGGAATGACATGAAGGATGGCTGCATGGGAACGGTTTGTTTTCATCAAACATCTCCTGTTGAGTGCTGTAAGTCTCTGTCTCCGCATCTTCTCCAGCTGATTCATCACTGCTTGTGGCGCTGGACCTGCCAAACCTGGTTGGCTCAAAGTACACTGAGCTGACATGTGGCAGCTGGCGGGCGCTGAGTTGTCGCATCCGTTGCCAGATGAAACGGAAGCTCCGGGCGCAACGCGCTTTGATAACACCGCCAAAATCAACATGAGCAAATCGAGCGAACCATTCTCGCTTTGGTAAACCTTCAATGTTCACCCAAGTGTCCAAGCTGCCTCGCAACCATTTCAGTGACTTAATGGATTGGTGGAGTTCCATCCTCGCATCAGTCGACACCTGGCCACATCCACTGAGATCAATAACTATATTCTCCAAGTTTCGCAAAGACAGCAAAGCTGAACTGAAGCATCCGAATTCTTCCAAACATGGCAAGTTCATGAACCTGCAGCCACTGGACCGTGGCAGCTGAGAAAAATCAAAATAACAATATCATGTCCATGGAATCAAAAAGAAAGCTTTGAAAGCGCAGCAAACAATAAGCTGAAAATCATATTTTTTGCTGGTTCAAGATGAAGAAAAATTGTGACTGGAAATTCACAACTCAGCGCACCATAGCTCGAGGTACATGAGGTTCTCCATCTCCCTCAGGGCAACTCCAAGCCCTGCCGCAGTCCTGAAGTGCGAGGAACCTGTGAAGCGCAACTTCAACTGGACCAAAGATTTCAAACACTGCACCGTCGATGTGAACATGTCCAGAGTCTCAAGACCCGAGAATCCCAGATCTAATCGCAAAACACGCAACTCTGCAGGAAGGCTTTCGATCAGCACGTCGAGCTCATGGTCAGAAAAATTCTGGCACCCAGTCAGTGAAAGCTGCACTATCTTTCTACCAACGTCTGCCTTTACAGCTCTGGCCAGGAGTTCAGTGCATCTTCCTTGAAGGACAAATCCGTACCAGCTGCATAAAGCGAAGTGCGAAGCAAGAGCTTCATCTACTCGGTGGAAATTCGGATCCCCAGCGGGGTACGACTGCAAAAGCTCAAAGTCACAAGTTCCAAGACGAGAAAGAGCTATGCTGTTCAGTATGCGAACCTTGTCGATGTTCTGCGTTGCATGAGCTTCCTTGAGCTGTCCAACATTCAAACTCATGATTATGGCTCGCTCACCTTCTGGAAAAAGAGAGAACTTAGAATTAGAATGAGCCATTTTTGCGAGGTGACATACATAAAATGCAAATGGAACAATATGAACAATGGACCATGGACCTTGTCCATTCAATCGACCGTCCAAATGCATAAAGCGGTTCTCCAAACAACGTCAAAACAGCAAAAGTTTCTTGCAATCCCGCAGCAAGTTTCTTCAATCTTTACCTTCAAGCCCTTTTCTAAAAGGTCCAGAGGAAAATGACGCTCACGAGCTGCTTTGTGGTGCAAGCCGATGATGCCAATCATTCGACTTTCCGCTCCGGCAAGTCCATCAGTAAGCACGTGAGCCTCAGAGATCAACAAGTTTGGAAGGGTCAAAACATCACTTTTCACTTATCACCTCTTTGTGACGATATGTGGAAATGGAGGCTTACAGTAAGGTGATGTGAAACGGTTCACCATGGCGCAGAAATGGGGGTTACGGTAAAGGCGATGGTCTCAACCTTTCGAGCAGACCACGCAAAGGAAATGTCCACACAAGGCCACCCCTTCTGTGTCGAGTAGCTTTGTCATATGCGTCAGTGGCTCCCACATCAAGCAGTAAACGTCGTCTGGACCAGTTGCCCTCTCGATGTTCGATCGCCTTGGTCGCTTTTAGGGTGAAAATACCGGAATTGTTTACACCAGTGTCTCCTTCGATCCACTATCTACTGAAGCATTGCCTGCCTTTACGAACATGACCTGGTGTTGCTCCTGCTCGTTATACCCCATTCAAATGTATGCAAATCGCATTTTGCACTGAAACAAGCTAGCTGCTAGCTGGACAAATCAAAACGTGTCCCTTCAGGCAGAACTCACAAATCAAAAAAACTCACGTTCATGTCACCTTTTTTCTCGTTCTATGATGCTTTCTCGCACTTCTAGGAATTTCTAAGGCTGTGGCCATGGCTTCCTCGAAGCAGCACCAAATCCTTTCGAAAGGCGTTGTTGTTGTTGTTGTAAGCGGACGTCAACCTGCTCCTCACCGAAGTGAAGTAGTTAAGACGCCATAGTATGCCATCTGCGAGAATCAAGTTCCCATACTTCTCCAAGCAAAACTCAAAGGAAGCGAAACCTGCCTGAAATAAAAAAGAAGTAAACACAGTGCGCCAGCTAGCATTCCGCATGGAATGTTTGTTGATCAAGTACGACTTGCCAAAAAGGTAAAGTCCGTAGCCTCTGCAGACGCCAAACTGCTGCAGCCCAAGCCACGGCTCGCTGATGTCGCTGCACAGCCGCAGCGATCATGGAGCGTGAGTCACGCAACACCTCACCTGCCTGAGCATCGGCTGTCGCATTGAGAACGCGGCAGAGATGAACATCAATCCAACCATCTGGTGGTGTCCAGTCAGGCACCTTGTTGTGAGAAGGGATCCAAGTGCAAACAGTGCCCTGAATCAATAAGCCGCTGATCCGCTGCCAGAAAAGCGGCAAGTCACCCTCCCAACGGCCAGTGCTAATGCCTCGCTGAAGCCGCCGCACCAAAGCCTGATTGTCAATCAAGAGCATCACCGGTCTGTTAGCTGCAGAAGAGGCTAAACAAGCTTGCAGAAGAGCAGCACGCTCACCTGCAGCAGGTGTTTGCTCAAAACCAGTCACGGCACCTTGAACAGTGGTGCCTGAAAGTGTCGAAACCGCCCAGCTAGCTCTTTGCCATCGATCACAGGAAGTAGCTATGATACAACTGCCGTCCAAACCCAAGGTGGGTCGCTGAAGAGGATCGAATTGCTGAATAAAAGTAACCAAAGCAGGATCTGCAACCATGTTGGAAAAAGGCAACACAGGAGGAGCATCCACAAGTGGAACCAGCAAACGACGTTCAGTAGCGCTCCTGAACTCACCATCCCATGGCTGCGCTTGGCAGTGAAAAGTGAGATGTTCTCGATCAGGAGACCGCAATCCACATTCACAACTCAAAGCAGAACCAAAGCGCTCTGTGACCCTGCCATCCACTGCAGCACCAGTCAAAACCCTGCGACTGTAGTAATCCATGCCTAAAGCTGCATTTGCCTGAAAAAGGAAAACCGGCTCCTTGCCGTTTGGCCATCGACCATCCGTTTTGGTGTCTTTAGTCCACAAACCAACGAGCCATGAATGGATAGCGGCCTTTTGCAAGCTTTTCAAAGACATCCACCCAGGTTTCAAAATCCCAGCAGGCGTGTGCCACAGGCCATCGTCAAGTCGCCATTTCCAATCTTTGAGTACTGCTTTCCAGCGAGGAGCAGGCGAGGTAGCTGCAGGCAACCCTTGGGCACGGCGGCATTGCCGATTCCATTCCGCCCGGGCGGCGGTGAACTGGAGCGCAAACATCGGATGTAGTCTTGCAGAACCCAAAGAATTCCAAAAGAGCAGCCGGCTCCTACCTGGAGGAGCCCTTCGACCCCAAAGTGCAGTTTCGATCATAGATGTCCATGTTCGAATGGTTCTTGCACTGAAGTGATGAAAAGCACCGGACCAAGCAAATAAAGATATCACCAACTTATGCACCAATGCAATGCGAGTGCCTAAGTGCTGTGCTGCCAAACGAATTTTGAGACATCGTCGCTGAATGTTGTCACTGACAATATCCGCATCAACACAAGAACTGGGGCGTGACAAATTGTATTGAATGCCAAGCAGTGTGAAAGTATCCGCAGGTACACCTACTAAATCTTTCTTCTTGCGCACCTTGGCAACCAGATGCGGTTTGGTGGCGAAGCTAGCCAATTTGTCAGGGTGAAGTTCGAAGCCGAGAATAGCATCGGCTTGCGCTCCCGCAGTCATGGCGTTGATGACCACTTCAAAACTTTGACAACCTTGTTTCCACATGGTGCGATCGTCCAAATAAATAGCCAAAGAAATCCTTGGTTCCTGCCGTTTGACAAACCTCACCCAAACTGTCATCAAAGCGTTCAGTAGCGCAGGGCTGGCTGGACAGCCTTGCAACAAACCCCGTTGAGCAATAACCGGATGAGGGTGATAAGAACCTTGCCAAGCAAACCAACGACGCTGTTCACTGTAAAAATCAGCGAGTAAATCACAAATTGATGAGGGAGCACCGAACCATCGCCACACTTTAATGGCTGTCTGAGGGCAAACTGAATCAAAACACTTGCGAACATCAGCTTTGCACCCGACCAAATCGACACGAGACTGCTTTGCCGCGCTGACAGCTTCGTAGAAACGTTCATGGACTTCCATGATGCCCTTGCCTGGTAGACCACCAAAAAGTTCGGGCGAAGCCCATTCCGCAATCCAAGGCTGTAATTTTTTCAGAGTGGCACTCATGCAAATACGCCACAGGACAGTGACAATGGCTAAAGGGCGCATGCCACCAGTAGCTTTTGGTAACAAAGCAATTCTAACATCTTTCCACATCGTAGGAACACAGCCATGTCGCAAGCAAGCATCCCAAAGAGCACCGACCTGATCCCAAAAAGCAATGGGAAGATTGCACAAATGGAGAGCTGTCCAGGCATCCATGCCCGGAGCCTTGTCCTTCGCTTTGAGCGCAATCCGAACCAATTCAGAACCACTAACCTGAATACAGTCATCCGGCAATGGATCGCTTGCAGAGCCAATCTGAGAGTACAACTGGTCCCCCAGATTCAAATTCGGAAGCGACCCTGGATTCCAATACCTCTCCCAATCCAATGCTGCGCACTTGGCCCTATCTGCAGGTAGAATGGGGCCATCAAAACTTGCAGTAGGACTGGCGGGCGGCACCTGTTTGACCCACCTGCCTAGTTTGGTGGCATTTTCCTGCACGCTGTCCTTCCACGCCTCCAAGCGTAACTTGGACGCTGCTGTAGCTTCTGCATTTGCCAATTCTAGCACTGCACTAACCAACCTGGGGTCATCCAAAGAGAAAAAAGCCAAAGAATGATGTAAATGAGGGCCATCACGAACCAACTTCTTCTCCAACTCTGGCAACGGGGCCTTTTGGTACTCCACCACTCTTCGTGCGAAGCGTCTGAGCTTGCGCTCTTTCACTGTTTGCAAAGAAGGCGCTTTTGAAGACGGAGGACTGGCAATTTGCTGCGGGCCCTGGCGCATAGCACGACCAGTTTTGCCACGTGCGAGAAGAAGAGATTCTGCGCAGTTGCTAAGTAAGGTCCAAGCAGAGTCCACGTTGCCTGTACTCAATGCATTTCCAAAATCGTCACATACTTCTTCCCAAGCACTTAGCCAAGAAGCTTCAGCGACCTTTTCAGAATGCAAAGGGGCACCAACTGGGAGAGTCCACGGTGTGGATAATGAACCAGGCACATGCAAGTTGTAAACCACCGCGTCATGGTCAGCCACGCCAAGATGTTGCTCCCTACCAGTAATAATTAACCGAGGAGTGCACAAGCCATAGTCAATGACCACACCTGTATAAACACCTGCAGCAGTTCGATGTGTACCACCTAAAACACGATCTCCGCAAACCAGCTCATCACAGGACCGCCACTGTCCAGTAGCCAAAACGTTAGAAATTGGCCAACAATGAATTTCCAAATTGAAGTCACCCATGATCACTGTATCTTCACCACAAGCAGCAACAAACTCGAACAGCGCACCCAGCGCACGGCTGGCAGCTGTGCGATCTGAAGCATGTAAGTAAACATTGATGAGAATCAACGGCCTTTGCTGAGGTCTATAGAGTTTGACGGCCATGGATCTTTCCACAGACACCATGTCGACAGGAAGGGCCAAGGCCTCAGCAGGCCACTTTGTTAGAACCAATGTACCACCTTCCACTACATTTTTCGAATTTCTTCCTTGAGGGCCAGGAAAAAGTTGCCACCCGCGTGCCTTGACGGCACGAGTCACAGCATTCCAGCTGTGATTGTTAACTCTAGTTTCTTGAAGACACAGAACATGTAAATTCTGGAGCTGAGCAAAGTCAAGCACACCACCCAAGCGGCCTCACAAGGACCGTACATTCATAGTCCCCAACCGCATAGTGCTGTCAGAGCCCGTCATGGGTTCTGATCCACAGCGCCATCCTGCTGCAATCCCAAAATGTCCAAAGCTCGCGAAGCAGCTCGCTGTCTGGCACTTGGAGCCTGAGCCGCAAGAGGCACCAAAATATCCCTCTGGCCCTTTCGAAACTTAGTCCAAACCATTTTACGAGGACACTGACTTCCTGTAAGCCGTCTGATGTTGTTGACACAACGCTTGCAATGCACACAAGCAAAACGCACCGTAAAATTGGCAGGCCACACAATGGCCTCAATCTGATGCGTGCTGTCTGCTGCAGTATCAGTGGTGCGAAATGCTCCAGAGTCGATGATTTCCAAAACTGTGCGGGCACCCTTCTTGAGGTCATCGCTGATGTCTGCATTTTTGAGGCACGCACGCAATCTTTCCACCAACTGCTTTCGTTTGGGCCCTTTGCTGGAAGCATACTGTTCACAAGCAATCTTTGCCAAACGCTTCGCTGTCAAAGCCATACTGCCACAAGTTTTGCAAATGACGTAAGACATTCCAACTCTTTTCTGTTTGCCATTTCCTGTGGCTGGAATGGTAACGAAAGTGGGGTCATGTGCTCCAGCATCGCCACGCTTGAAGCCAAGCAACCTTCGAGCCACTGCAGCTGCACGCACCTGGCGCGTGGCTTTGCTAGCATTCTCCCGTCTGAAGCTGCTGTCCTTGTGGAAGAGCTTGGCATCCGCCTGAGGATGTTTGTCTTCCCTATGCTTGCGGATGACGCTGTACACTTGGCCAGGTTTGAGGTTGTGATCAGCGGACAAGCCAAGTTTGCAAACAGGACACTTCCAGCTATAGACTCCTCCCTTCTTGACCGCAGACAGCGCAGGCAACGTGTTTTTGAAGCCGATTTTCAACTGTTCCTTCTCATCGGGATGCCAAGCATTGATATGAGCTCTCTTCTTGTCAACCCATCCTTTGCACACCCCAGTGGAAAAGTCACACAAAGGGCATGTCCACTCAGTACGCTTAGTGCGTCTGGACGAAGCACTGGCTGCGTCTTGTCCTTCACTGGCTGCACGTGGCGTGCACGGACCCCGACCCGAAGTAGCAGCCGCAGGGGAAGAAGAATTCTTGCGCTGCTCTGACAAAGTAGAGGCGGGCGCGGGGCTAGCACACCTTCCACGTTTATTGTTGCTATGAACCAGTGACGGCAAAGCTGACAATCTGGTGGCACCAACTGAAGTAGCGCCACATTCCGATCCTCCACCTCTGTTGCCCTGCATTGGACCATTTGCGGCCTGAGTCAAAACTTCAGGAGGGAAAGCACCTTCAAGTCGTTCATAGTGCTTTGAACGAAACCACAAAGCGATGGGAGCACCACCCTTGCCACGACCATTGTAAATCTCCGGAACCCCACGAGGCTGGAAGACAATGATCGGGCGATCGTAGTGCACAGCCGCAGCAGAAACTTCAAGAGCACTGCCCCAAGCACCAATCTTTGAGAGCATGGTGAGATAGCTCTCCCATGATTCGCAAGCATTCTCCGCCTCTGTTGGCTCCTTGCCGTCCCACCAGGGCTTGTAACGACCCTGGTGCTTGGTCAGGTGGGTGACAACGCTTGCACGCACATTCCTGGCTGTTTTTCCGCCCAAACTTTGAGCAAGGGCTTCAAAAAGACAGTTGCCGTCAGCAGGGATGCTTTTCACCTTCATATTGTGAGGGGGCTTGGGTTCCCCCGCAACACGCTTGGCCGGAGGACTCTTTTCAGGAGTACTGACAGCTCTTTTTGCCCCAGCGGGTTCTCCAGCATTGTCCATCTTTGCGTCCGACTTGTCCTCGTCCAAATTCTCAGCAGGAACCTTCTCAGCCCCTGCAATAGTCACTGGCTTTTTGACTGGCGTTCCCATGTAGAAAGATTTGCGAGGAGCAGGCGTGGCAATCGCCTGCCATGCATGGCTCTGGTTATAACTGACCCTTCCATTGCTAGCCAGTTTCATGGTATGTGTTCTCTGCCGTCTTTGTCTTGGAGCTTCAACAGCTACAATGACTTTTTCGCCAGCCTGAATTTCAATGAAATCCATATCCTTTTGAGCATTGGCCTGCACCCACCATTCCACTTGTTTGCCCACAGTTTTCCGGGACAACACCTTGAGTTCAGTTAGGCCAGCACGTGTAAGTTCCTGAGTCAAGGTACTAGCCGCCCAATCTCGCGGAACACCAGTGACGCGCCAAGCTCTGGCCTTAGGAGGAGGCTCGGCGCTCCTGGGCTTACGTACTCCCAGTCCATTCCATCCCCGGGCAATGCCCAGGTCACCAGCCATGGACTGAACCTTCTGCAAGTAGCTGGGCCCATCAAGTTCCGAACTTTTCTTGACCCACTCAACATCGCAAGATTCAATCACGGAGTTGTTCCATTGCAAAGGCTCCACAAACCAGGTACTTTTGCCTGAGCAGCCTAGAAGAGCTTTGGCAGCACTTCGCTCAATGCGTAAAAGGCCAGTGATCACTGGCTTGCCTCCGCCTTTCATGCTTTCTTGCTGAAACGCCCACATATCAAAGACTTTGTCCGCAACATGCTCTGGAACATGCCGATGCAACCAAGCCTGCGCGTTTGCCTTTGGCTTGGCCTGGATGCTCTGCCACTCGTTGTTTTGCAAATATTTTGCATCAACACTTAATCTCACTACAACAGTTTCAGGCTGCACTGCAGGAGCCGCTGACACAACGGCAGCTCTCTTGAGTGATGGCCCTTGGCCTTGAAGTGGGATCACAAACGCCTGCCTGGGCTGCACCTTGCCCGAGATCTTTCCTGGCACCATCCGCAAAGGTCGATCCTCCTCAGTCTGCTTGGCCTCTTTCGGCGCTAGCATCACAGCTGTGATGTTGAGCTCTCTTTTGATATCAGGGGAATCGCCTTTCAGCAAAACCTGCAACTCCTCAAGTTGCTCTTCCGAGTTCACTCGCACTGTAGCTGAAATATTTCCAGGCTTATCCAGTGCGACACAAAAGTCATCAAAGCCCAAAATGGGCCCCGTCCAGTCTGACTGACGCAGGCTCCACACCGGCTTAAACGCAGTGTTGGCTCGAACCATTTCAGCAAAGGTCTTGGGCGTTTTGTGGAGCTGCTGCTCTGTGTGTGGCTGTTTTTGGACGTCCGCCTTTTGCTTAGGATGTGGTTTCGAAGTATTCTGCGGAGGCTGAGTAGGAGGAGAAGAAGGGTAAAAACCACCCCCTTGGCCGTAATCCCCCAGACCACCATCACCGCCCTGTTTATTTTTGTTCTTGTTCTTAGTCTTCTTGGGTTTGGCACACCCGCCATGGCCCATCATAGCACTGAGCTGTTGAAGCAAATTCCCACCGCCACCCCCGAGTCCCAACAATTGGAAAAGCTGAGAGAGTAGTTTGAGAATCTCACCTGCTTGTTGCAAATTGAAGCCATTTGCTTGGTTATTGCTTTGTTTCTGTTTCCTTTTGCGAGCTGTTGCTCTGCTTCCTGCACCATTGCCATGCATGGCATGCATCAATGCGTTCCGCTCTTTTGAAGACACAGCCCAAATCTTCTGAAGCAAATCGAAACTTGCAAGCACCACATCTGAACAATTCGTTTCTAAGCACTGCCAAGGCCCATCAGCAATGCATAGACCCGCAGCCACCGCGCGGAGGTTGTCCAGATAGCTGCGAACTGTGGAGTCGATGAACGGATTCGCAGCTTCGCAAATCCGGACTCTGTGGTTAGATGTCAGGCAGAGGTATCCTGAGCTGGACGTGAGCAGCAACCTCACGCCATGGCTTGTGCGCCACGCGGCGTGGCTCATAGCCAGATACCACACGCGCAGCAGAGATGGCATGACGCCATACAAGCTGGTCACAGGAGGTGACTGCAACCATCCTGTAGCCACATTGGGAGAAATAGTGCTTGGCAAGGTGCCGAGCCCCAAAGGCAAGATCCAACGCCGATGGATCAAAGGAGTGTGGCTTGGAAAGCTGGACAGGGACGACAGCAATGTGCTTGGCACAGCGTCAGGTGCAATCGCTGTGCGGTCCATAAGGCGACTGCCCAAGGAGGGACAGATCAGCTCAGAGCTGATGGCAGCCATGAAGGGAACCCCTTGGCAGCCGAGAGATGGTGTGAGGCATAAGATCACTCGTGAGTTGTCTCAGCCAATCGCTTTTCCAGCACCAGCCGCATCGGGTAGCCCCGAGCGAGAAGAAGCAGCAGATCGGGAGCATCCGACGCTGGCAGTGGACGGACACAACGTCGACCACAACGCCCTCGTGGTGCAAGCCGCGGCACAGCTAGAGGAAGAGCTGGAACCGATGCAGGATGCGGAGGAATTTCCAGATCTAGCGGGTGGCCCCGCAGACGTCAGTCCCGTTCCAACAACGCCAGCGGAATCCGAGATTGCAGATCCTCCGCCGCCCGAGCACGGGCCGAGCGGGTCTCCACCGCCCTTTCGGGGAGCGGGATGGTCCTCAAACTTGCAAAGTCTTCCCAATGAACCCATGAGTCCATCTGGATTGGGGGCAGGAGGGAAACGAGAGAGGGCTAATCCGGGAGAACTGAAGACCGGCGAAGCTGATGCAAAGCAGCCCCGGCAAGCAGGGATCTTGCAGCACTTGACAACCAAAGAGATCTGGGATAAAATCCAGCAATGGGGAAACTCAGAAGAACCGAACAACCCAACAGCGATCCAGCGAATTTCAAATGTGACAGAATTCGTCGATCAGATGCTCGACCCTGAGGAGGTATCCAAAGCCCGAAAGGCACAACTACGAAAGCTGTGGGAGCGAGGAGCGTTCACTCCCATCCACAGAAAAGACATACCCCAGGGATCGCAGTTTTTTGGTCACAAATGGGTAGACAAGTGTTCACGAGGGACTTACAAGTCGCGCTTCACATGCGCAGACGTCAAGGCGCGATACACCCAAGAGCAAGAGGCTGAGCTGGATGTTTTCGTGCCAACTCCAACTCCTGAGTCTCACAATGTCTTAGAAGTATACGCCCTCATGAACAAGTTCTACACGAGGAGCTTAGACATAGTCGCAGCCTTCCTCATAGGAAGGGACCGGGGCGCAGCACAAGGCAAACCGGTCTATGTCCGAGCACCCATCGAGTGGTGGGATCTCTTCCTCGAATGGCTCGAAGAAGTCAACCCGGCGGATCGGCAGTGGTACAAGGATCGGTTCAAGGAAATGTGTTTCCGGCTGGATGGAAATCTCTACGGTCGAAGAACGGCCGGATCTGTGTATAGAAATGAGCTAGAAGAGATAGTGTGCTCGCGGGTAGACCCGCAGCGGTATGCTTTTGTCAGGGGTCAGAAAGATCCGTGCATTTTCCGGTGCACCAAGACTGGCATTGTACTGCTGCACCATGTGGACGACATCCGCGCAGCAGGACCTTCAGAGGCCCTAGCGCATCTCTTCGAACAAGAACTACCGCGACACTGCGAAGTGCAAGCGGGAGAACTCGAAAAGGAGGGAACGGCAGTGGAATACCTGGGACGCACCAAAGTGCGCAGTGAAGATGCAATCCTCACCATCCCAGACGAAAAGCACAGGCAAGCCGTGATCTCCGCAGCGGGTATCTCCGCGCGTGACAGGAGTGAGGTTCCTTCCAAACAATTGAATCTTCTGGAAACCACTCCCCTGTCCGAAGAAGAAGCAAAACGCTATCGCAGCGCAGTAGGATCCGCGATCTACCTGAGTTTGGATCGCAGAGATATACAATATGCTGTGAAGGAAGCAGCGAGACACATGTCGCAGCCAAGGCAGTGTGACATGAAAGCTGTGAAGACACTTGCAGCATACCTGCAAACTCACCCCACGGTTGGCAGGGTGGTAACATGTGATCCGCCAAGTGCGACTGGCGAATGGAGCATAGAGTTGTATTCCGACTCAGACTGGGCAGGGTGCCTCGAGAGCCGAAGGAGCACCGACTGTCATGTGGCAGTAGTCTGTGGAGCTGTGGTTGCTTGCACAACCCAGACGCAACCCGGACTGCCAGCTACTAGCAGCACAGATGCGGAACTGAGAGGTGTATCCAGAGCAGCCAGAGAAGCAATCTACTTGCGCGATCTCATTACCTTGGACTTTGGCCAACTGTGCGGGAAGCCCCGCCTATGGACCGACAGCTCGTCGGCCATGCAGGCAGCGAAACGCATAGGTCCAGGAGCCAAGTTGAGGCACCTGGAAGTCTTGTGAGTTTTACGTGCAGGGAGCGATCCAGTCAAAGCAGCTCGCTCTGGGAAAGGTCAAAGGAACGCTCAACTGTGCAAACTTTCTAACAAAACATCCCAAGTCAGGGACAGAGGTAAAGCAGGCCCTACCTGGACTGGGTATGTGCGAAGCTCATGACGGAGAGGATGTGCTATCATCCACAAAGCGTATCTCCGTCAAGGTCTCGACTGTGACCAAGCAGCATGCTTGGAAGACTCCGGTCCCAGCAAGCGTTGCTTGGATCGACAACAGAAAGGACCGAGCGGGTAGCACCGCCCCGAAAACAAAGGGCAGTGTGAACTACATCAAGTCGTTGGTGATTCTCAGCCAGATCACCGCAGTGCGAGCGCAGAGACAAGGAAGTCAGTGGATCAATCCAATTGTCCTGTACATCCTCGCGCTCATAGGCTTGTTAGCCATCTATGTGAAGCTGTATCAGCTAGGAGTGCTGATCACAGACTGGTTTTTCCCGCCTGAAGGCGAAAATCAACTTCCCGAACAACCGGTTCAAGTTGAAGGAACCGAAGTGCAACTTCAGCTGGATAGCGCTACGGTGCGCCTCAACATCACCGCCTACCGAGACGGTAGACAGCTGAATATCAGCCAGACGGTGAATGCGCCAGCGGCAGCCCCGCGGCCAGGTTCCGCGGAAGCCCCGCAGCCTCAACCGGCGGAAACCCCGCGGCACGAAGAACTAACTCCTAGTCGCATCGAGCGCTGGTCAGAGGAACAATGGGTGCAGAGAGGGGCAGAAAGCAACATGACCCTTCAGGAGCTGATCGAATGGCGCAGGCGCGAAGAAAGGCTGATTCATGGGCAAGACCCAGACTCCAGCCAAGATGAACCAGGTGAGTCAACTTCGCACAGTGCGGACAGCCCCGCCTCTGAGCGGGATGTACCGCCTGAGCGGGAGGAACCGCCTGAGCGGGTAGCACCGCCCGAGCGGGCGGAGCCGCCGATCTCCAGTTCCGGCCCGGAGCTTTTGACGGGAGACCCCGCCATTGAGCGGGAAGCTCCGCTAGATCCCTTTGATGGGATGAGTCCAAATGAGCTCCAGCAGTGGCGCGAGGCCGAGAACAGAGTTCTGGGGATCGAAGGCGGCAGCTCCAGTGGCGGCAGCCCTTTCTCTGGCCACAGCTAGCCAGGAGAGGTACGTAGCTATACGTCTCACCAAGAACCCGGCAGTGAGCCATGCCACTCTAAGGAGGGTGGCAAACTGCAAAGGGTAAAACCTAGGAATAAGGTAGCTACTGTAGTTAGCTAGGCAGTTCACTAGGTAGAGACGGCATGGCATGACAACAGTTCATGACCGCAGCCCCTTTTGCACAACCGTGCATTCAAGGAAGGAAAAAGGTGCCACTGTGTGGCAGCTTGTCCAACTAGCGGGGTAGGTAACTTGTGAGAGCCCAATACGCTGACCACTACCAGCTTTGCTTTTGCAAAAAGAGAGCTTTCCCAATTTCCTTGCCTTTGCTCAGTGATGAATGCCTCAAAAGCGCTGTTGACAAAAGAAAGCAAACTGCCTCACCTGGGGTTGATGGTTGGAGAACGGCAGAGCTTCAAGCTCTTCCTGCGATCGCTTTTGCACCGTGGGCCCGCTTGTGGAACAAAATTGAAGATGGGTCTTTTCGTTTGCCAACCATTTTTCAATGCGCGCGTTTGGTCATGTTGCCAAAACCGGATGCTAAAAGTTTAATGCCCATTGACAAAAGACTGATCACTTTGATGTGTGTCCCGTACATCATGTGGAGCAAAGCGGTTCGATCATTTGCAAGAATGGCAGCAGAAAGTCTTTCCGCCAACTTTATGCGGTGGAATTCAGGGAAGACAAGCTGCTGACATTGCTCATATCATTGCTGCCAGATGTGAGCACGCCATCGCTTTCCAGAAGCCAATTTGTGGTATCAAACTTGACCGCTCAAAATGTTTTGATCGCATCGTTCCAAGAATTGTAGCTGATTTTGCAAAGATCCCCGGAATGGATCCCAAGTTTTTGAAGGTATGGCTGCAGGTCTATGAAGATTTTCGTAGATTTTTGTGCATGGGGCATGCTATATCGAAATCCAGCTTGTCCAATTTGAACGGTGTGGCTCAAGGTGATGTGATGCAGCCTCTGTGGTAGCCATTAACATTTTGATGACAGGGTGGACAGCAATTGTTGAATCTATTTCTGGGATTGAGCATTTCGTTTTTATCGACGATTGTTATCTGCTTGCGCTGGAATCCAATGTTGAGAATCTTGCTGCTGCCTTGACTGGCACCAAGTTTTTCGATAAACTGGTTGGCCAAAAATTGAATATTGACAAATCCAGCGGGTTCGCGACTTCGAGAACTGCAAAAAAGAAGCTGGCAAATGCAATTCCTGCCTTTCCTATCCATGATACGTTTGCAGTATTGGTTACTTTTGTCAAGACGAATGCCAAGCGTATTACCATTGATCCCAAGAACACCGCTCAAGGCGTGCGTGCTATGCTGCATGATATTGAGCACTTGCCCATTTCTCTTCGCAAAAAAAAATGATTTCCATGAAAGCTGTGTCAAAGTTTCTATATCATCCAGAGGTGATTCCTTGGCCGAAGGCGACCATCGACAGTATGGTCAACTCTGTAGCCAAAGCTCTTTGGGGCAACAGACCAGGGTGGCGTAATCAAGAGTTGCTTTTTGCTTTGTGCACTAATCCCATTGCTTGTCATCCCCACATGTCCATTGCCACCAGAGTCATTTGCAACATTGTAGTTCGATGCAAGCGGGATGAGGGTTTTTTTTGCTTGTGGTCGGAGTTGTGTGGTCGGAATAAGGCTATAACCCGTGGACTGGTTGATGCCTTCCTCAAAGCTTGCGAAACTCTTGCAATTGAATTTGTGCGTCCACACACCTTTCGGTGCTTGGGACGTGAAATATCTTTCTTTGAGTTGTCAATTGCTGGTTTAAGAAGAGTGTGCCACTTTGCTGCTGTCCAATGTTTGTATCGACAAGCTAGTTCTTCTGCAAGAAAAGAATTGGACAGGACTGGTTCCGGTGGGGTGGACCATGATGTAGTCACCTTCCTGGGCCCCCGCGAGCCATGGCGTCCCGCGTCGTTCGATGATTCAATTGTTCCTGGTATTTTAACTGGCGCCTGCCCTACTGCAAACAGACTTTATAAGAGCAATCTGCTTGATTCTGCGAAGTGCAGATTTTGTGATTTTCATCATGAAGACATCCAGCATTTGACTCGGTGTGAAGGGGTCAGAAAGATGCTGGGAAATCCAGGGTTTGTTTTTCCTGAACAACCACATTTTCTGACTCATGGTATTTTTGAGGTTCCTCAATATATTCTGGATTCTTTCTATGCTGCGGAAACCATGCCTTCTTTACCTGGTGGCTTGTGTCATTCTGATTATTTCTCACTCGTTGGCTGTGGTTTGGTCTTCAACAAAAAACACGTGTTTACTCGAACTTTGGGAGCTGCTGTTGTTAACCTTCAGAGTGAGGTGGTGTGGCGTTTTGCCACGTTGGAACCTTGTAGCTGTGCGGTCAAAGCGGAACTATGGATTCTCTTGAGTATGGTACGAATATTTTCAAAGAATATCAATTTTTTTTACGCGATGCGCTGCCTTGATTTAAACGTGGGAACGGCTGAAGGGCTTGACTGCCCTTCCTCTCAACACTGCCTACCTTGATCTCTGGAGTGAGATTTTCCACCTCATCGGACAGGGTCGGTCTTGTAGATTAAATGTTTTTTCAATCTATGAGCTTGAAGATGCCAACAAAAAGATTTTTTCTGGGCTGTGGAAACTGGCGAAAGATGAGGCTACTCAGGTAGCCAAGACTGCTATGCCGGTGCCGCCGGCACTGGTGAAATCTTGGATGCAACACACTGCTATTCAACAATCGTGGCTGTGTCGGCTGTCAAAACTCTTGCAGTATGTAAATCAAGATGATAACCGTCAACATGGACTGGCAAATGCTGACCATGTGGTTGACAATGTGGACGCGAGAGATGAAATTGACTATATCAATCGTTTTCCAAAATGGGATTGGCATCATGCTGAAATTCTTTATGATTGGAGTATGGAAAACGCCCCGTGCCGTCCCAGAGATTGGGGCTACTCTGATGCGATGTGGAATGAAACTCTGAATTTTTTCCAAACTTTGAAATGGAGGCGTGCTGAAGATACCTTTGTCTCAGTATATGAACTGGGTATTTATTTCTGGTTGAGAGTGAAATCTCCTCCTCCTGAGGTGATCAAAGGGTTCAGCGGTCGCTTCATCAATGTGGTCAATTGGATCAGACATTTCATGCGTGTCGTCAAGAAACAGAAGATTCAGTTTTTTCCCAATTCTGCCACTTTTTTGGCCAGAAAATGTAGTTGGTCCGGTGTACAGTTCCCTTACGGAACAATTAGAGGGGCTCGGCGATGGGTGTCACATGAGACCCTTATGGTTTTCGCACGTTTTGCCCATAGCCTGCCGGAGTGTGGCCGTTCCGCTGATGCGTGGAACCGGCCGTATGCTGATTTACCATAGATTCTTTCTCCGAATCACACGACTGGAAGAGGCAAGAGCGATTCCTGCAACTTGGCAATAAAAACACATTCGATTCAAAATGGTTCCGTACTGTGTTCAAAATGCTGCCAAAGACAGGACATTCCTCAAAACCAGGTACTGTAATTGCCAACCAATACCGGTGTTGAAGATTAATTACAAGTTTTTTGCTGGGTTGTTGTTGGCTCGTCTGGCCCTTTTTCTTGGAGAACGAGCAACTTGCAGACCAACGAGGCCTTGGCATGAATGAGGCGATGGTGGTTTTGGAAAATGTCTGTGGGTTCTTTTTGGCCTGGGACTCTTGGCGTGTGGGTTGCCAGCCATGATGTACAGAAGATTTTCGACCCTATAGAACATGTATCGTTGTTCCAGAGACGTACCTGCAAGTGCTGCCCTGGTTATACGCGGATCCCGTTGGAAATGTTGGCGGTAACCGTTTTCTTTGTAACATCACACGTGGGGTGAAACAAATTGATGTTTTAAGCCCTATGTTGTTCAATTCTGGGTTGGAACATGCCATGCAAAATTGGAAACAATTTTTGAAATCACGTTGGTGCTTCCAACAAACACGATGGTGCTTCCCACAGACTGGTAAGTGTCCGTCATGCAAACGATCCTTTGCTATACGCATTTTTTTGGGAAAAATTGTGGGCATGTTGGAATTACCGGTTGTGGAACTCAACCGCGTAAGCTTGCATTTCAACACTTCCGAAACAAAATTGTTTACAACTTCCTAATTTGGGAATTTCCTTTATACGTGGCTGGTGGCGGTGATTTGTTGGCCGTGTTGTACGGCGAGGAGAAACACAAGTATCTTAGACCACTGGCGGACATTTGAAGCGTCATGGCCTTGTCAAATTGCAATACGCCTTCCGAACTGGCTGGACGATGTTTCACAAACACGAATCTGCTGTGGCAAACAGGCACATTGCCCTGCATTTGGGTTTAAAATTGTTGGATGCCGTCATCTCTCCTGCCATCTTGTTTAGTTTGGCTACCCTGTCTTTATCCAAATCTGAATAGCACCCCGTGGACCGAAGAGTTTTCCCACTTTTTCTGTAAATAAAAGTCCGGGTTTGACGATGTACATAAACACCATATGATATGGGTATCAAACGCAGTCATTATGCACCCTGCGCAACAACGTTCGTAGGATAATCGTGTTCTTTCATATACGCACCAATGCGTTGGCACCTTCAACCGTGATCCCTTCTGACACCAAATCTCATCGTCCATCACCATTCATCATCCTTCATCATTCATCTTTCATCCTCCTTCCTCGTCCTTCCTTGTCCTTCATCATCCTTCATCATCCTTCCTAATCCTTCCTCATTTTTCCTCGTGCATCATCATCCGTCATCATCCAAGATCATCTTTCCACATCCTTGCATGTTGTGATGCTGTTGTGGTGCCGTTCCGGTTAAATGTTACATGCCGGTGACGTACGGGATGAATTTGACAAGGCTGGAAGGGGGCGTGACGGATGTGCCGTAAGAGGCCCCCACCACATGTTATTCCTTTTTTCGATGTGCAGGTTTGTTGTTCGAATCTGGAACCATGGTGGACGTGTCTTGCAACTGAGAAGAGCCCCGCAACATCTAAAATTGAATCATTTTTGTATTGAACCAAAAAATTGAATCATGTTAGCAAACCATCATGTTGCTGCCCGTTGGTGACGCAAGGGGTGAATCCAACAAGGCTGGAGCGGCGGCCGGTTGCTGCTGTAGCGCTGCCAATATTGCGTTTTGCGCGTCGGCCGTTTGAAACATGTTTTTGTGTAACCTATTAGCGTTGTGATTTTGCCATCATTTTTGTTGATGGGTGTTGGCGACAATATTTTTCTCCCACTTGATTTCTGCCAACTGATGGGTCCCGATTCCTTGGCGTCGCTAATTTTTGCCAAGGGACACCGTCGATATATTTTTTTGGCGGGAAGGCGGGGCACATGTCCAAGCCCCTGGCCCACGGAGAGTTTGCCGTCGTTGCGTGAGAATGCTACGAGCATCCCAATATCGTTGATGTTTTGCTGCGCACGGCCCTGCCAATCCCTTTTTGTCGCACCAAGTCAAAAAACATATTCGCGTTTCGTCAACAATGCGGACGTGACCACAAAAATCCACGGCCGCTTTGAACGCCTCAATCTTTAGCGCGTTTTATGTGAAATAGACCCTCGCCTCTCGCCACAGTTCGGTCCGGATTTTGAGGACCGCATCTTCCGAAATGCTCCAGTGTCGTCAATTTTCCGAGGTTGTGAGGTTGCAAACCGAGTTCTCCCCATGTTTTTCACATTTTTTGGCAACAATTTTCCCAGATCGAAGTGTGAAACCGCAGAAACAGAGACCCCACTTTGGCGTCCCCAAGAACAATTTTACTCAACCAAAAAAAAAATGCACCCACCTAACCCCAACCCAACTGCGCACGGACCCAAGCATGCCGTTTTGAACACAACCGAAGCTCATCAGCTCCGGTGGCGGCAGGCCAATTTTTTTTTTCCCCGATCCAAAAAAAATGCCACACCCCACCCCTGCCCCCATGTTTCATAGGACAATGTCTTTGGGAGGGTCACCTATGCGTGTCACACCCCTTCAGACCACTTTTGGACCAGTGTTTGAACCACGCGTCTATCATCTCATGGCACATTGTCCTCGGCAAACGAAGAGGAAAATAAATAAAAAAATGGCTCGATTTCGCGCACGCTGCGCCAATTTGTTTGCCAGCATTTTTGTCACGGTTTTGCCGCCATTGTCCGCATGGTGGTTTGACATCAAATATGTGTGCACCCTCTATCTGGGTGGGTGGGTGGGTGGGTGGCTCTGTGTCTGTGTGTGTGTGTGCGAGCATGGTTGTGTCCATCGCATTTTGCGTTGCAAGTTCCACCGCTCACAGCGTCCTCAAAAATCGGTCCCGCACAACATATCAAATGTCATGTATGAACACAGCGCATGCGTGATCCAGCTGAATTGTGTCGCAATTGTTTTTTTTAAATTTTCATTCTGAATCTAACTGCATATTTGCAAAGGTGATTTGTTTTCCTCTTTGAGCGCCAGCATTTGCGCCAAAACAATCATCGAACCAACTGGTTGTGGTTTTGTTGTTTTTTTTGCGAATTTTATGTGTGTCCCCGATGTTAGGGCGTTTTGTCTAGAAATGTTTGATATTTTTTTTGATGTATGCCGGGTTTGTTTCCCCGATTTGGTTTCATTTTTCTATTTGCATGTTTCTTCCTAGGTTTTTCCGGTTTTGTTGTTGCATTTTCATTTTTCGTTTTTGCATTTTGTTCCGATTTTTTATATGTTTTTTCCATGTTTTTGGTGTTTTGTTTTTGTCTATTGGTACTTGATTTTGCCGTCACGTTTTTGATCCCCTGGTGCATGTTTTAGCGTTTTTGTTGCCTTACAAGTACCATGGACATGTTTTCCCTTTATCATCGAAGTTGTTTTCCCTTAGTCGTCGTTCCTCCAATGTTTCATGTTTGCTTTGTTTGTGTTTTACATGTTGTCTCGCGGTTTCAAGTGATAATGTTCCACGCGTTTGCTGTTCCACACCTAGCCAAGCGCGCAGGTGGGGTAATGCAAGGTATTGTTGAGAACAGTCCTTTGGTAGCGGGGTGGCCAAGGCCGGAGCCAGCTGTAGCCGGCCAGCGATGGCTGTAATTTCAGCAAGTTGCATCAATTGGTTGTTGGTCATGTGCGGTGGGCGAAAGCTGACAACTGTCCCGAAGGTGCCTCGCGCACTTCGCCACGCATGTTTACCTAAGCAATTGTGTTGATCTTGGTCGGCCTTCAAAATTATTCCTGCGTGTCAAATGTCATAGTCATCGTCATCATCATCATCATCATCACCATCATCATCATCATGTCCATCAGTTTTATCATCCTCACCCTCATCCTCATCTTCATCTTCATCCTCATCCTCATCCTCATCCGTGTGGACATGTTCAACAGCACTGACAGGACCTTAAATCAAGTTTCAATGCATCGTGTGTGTGTGTGCGTGCGTGCATGCGTGCGTGCGTGTGTGTGTGTGTGTACCATCTGTATAGATGTAAAACTTCTATATTGCAGGGGGATGAGGGTCCCTTGGTGTGCCTCATCTAACAAAGACCGCACCAAGTGGATGTGATATCGGTGCCTGGCCAGCGCTGACGTACCTGCTACTTTAATACCAGTAGTACCGCACAAGGCGGTGGCGGAAGTTTCAAAAATAGGAAACCTATAGGAGAGGTTGGTTGTTGTGAATCAGGGATGGCAGAGCTAATCCACTGATGGACCGAAAGGTGCTTGAGGCCTCCTCTCTTTCGCTCTCTTTCTCTGACTATCTACCTACCTACCTATCTTCTACGTATCTATCTATCTATCTCTCTCTCTCTCTCTTTCATCTGTCTATCTGTCTAGCTGTCTACCTGTCTATCTGTCTATCTATCTATCTATCTGTCTATCTATCGATCTATCTATCTAGCTCTCTCTCTCTCTCTCTCTCTCTCGCTTTCATTTGTCTATCTGTCTAGCTGTCTACCTGTCTATCTGTCTATCTATCTGTCTATCTGTCTACCTGTCTATCTGTGGTGCAGTGTCATTCAGTGTAATGTAGTGTAGTGTAATGTAGTGTAGTGGAGTGTAGTGGAATGTAGCGTAGTGTAATGTAGTGTAATGTAGTATAATTTAGTGTAGTGGAGTGTGGTGGAGTGTAGTGGAGTGTAGTTGTGTAGTTGGAGTTGTAGTTGTAGTGTAGTGGAGTGTAGTGTGGAGTAATGTAGTGTAATGTAGTGTAGTGGAATGTAGTGTAGTGTAGTGCAATGTAGTGTAGTGCAGTGTAGTTGTGTAGTGTGACCATGTCTCTTTTCTGATCTCAGAAAGCACTCCCTTTTCATCTGCTGGATGGTTTGTCCCACTGTTGAACCAGGTTGGATTCGACCATACTTCAATCGAAACCATTTGACCAGATGGCATCAACAACCCATTCGGGTCAGATGACATCAACGATGCACCATTGTGCATTGTCGTAAATTCGGTGGAATGCCAAGAGTGACATAAAAGTCACAACACATTGAAGTGCAACGCAATGCAAATAACTGAGAGCACAAAGGCTTGAAATATGAACGTAACTCGGAGCACAAATAGTGGAAACATGGTGAAACATCGAGATCAACCTGTTGATACAACACCGGTATAGAAATGAGAACAAGGTGAGGGAGGGAGGGAAACAAAAAATGTAAACGCACAAATGAAAGTCCTTGAGCCAAAATGGAATGGAAACACAAAGAAGATCCTTGCAAGACACAATGAACAACTACATTAAACGTTCTTCAAGGACTTTCATTTGTTAACTAGATAAGATCTAGATACAGCAAACGAACACGCAAACAAACAGAACCAAATACAAAAAACAACCGACGCTTTCAATCCTCCAGTTTGACCATGTCTCTTTTCTGATCTCAGAAAGCACTCCCTTTTCATCTGCTGGATGGTTTGTCCCACTGTTGAACCAGGGTGGATTCGACCATACTTCAATCGAAACCATTTGACCAGATGGCATCAACAACCCAAGTTAAAACTATCTGGTATAATGGTTATCGCCTAGACACCCCCAAACAAGAAAGTGAGAACCATTCCAGAAGATTACATCGTGATAAGATGTGGGAGTTTCCATAGGAGTTTTGAATCAGGAGGATGTAAAGTAGGGTGAGGTGAACAACGACACAATTGGTTTAGTGAAAGATGAATTCTTTCACTGTTTTGAAAATCATGTGGTACGGGAGTAGAAAAGTCCCATCGGCTCAGATCATCCGCAATGATACTGTCTACGCCAGGAACATGGCTCACATCCAATTCAATACCTGTAGTTGAAGCCAGGCACGTGAGGATCTCGACAAAGAGACATAGAGGATGAGTCGTAGTAAATAATTTGTTGCTCACGCTCTCCGCCCCCGTGTTGTCGCTCAAAGACTTCAGACATATGGGAATGCGAAAACCAGGAAAAGAAGTAGCCACTAACCATACCAAAGCGATTTGGGCTAGAGTTTCAAATGGGCGGATGAAACCTCCAATTTGACAAAAGGAGCCAGCTGCGCATGCATCTGCTGCCGCAATTCCGTTCCAAGACGGCTTTGCTCGCATAGGTCGAGATGGAGAGACACCCATCAGCCAATGATCAAATAACTTCGAAGTTTGCGTTTGGAGGAATTTGGATTAATAATCCGTAGCCAAATTCTGTTTTCAGTTTTGATATGTAATGATGCAAGATCTGCCAAGGGATGAGGAGGTCATCTAACTCTTGCAGTGTGGTCGTGCGGTGGACGCATCTTTGTTTAACCGCGCCCAAGGTGGAGTGGCCATCCAACTGACATTAGGGAGTCCTCAAGGAGTCCGTCCCCATTTGTTCAATGACTGTTCCCAGCAGTGGGACACCTATTGTGGTTTTGAGGCTGATGTGTGGCCGGTTGCTTTGCCACGTTTCAGCTGCCAGGGGGTCGCGCTTGGCTACTTCGATTCTGCTAGGGCTTCGAACTTTGGCTGCTCTTGGAGAGGGAGAGCATCTTCTTTGAAAATGAGTCGTAGCCCATGCATTGGTGTCATGGGGGCGGTAGAGCCCTCTGTGGCTACGGGGCGGAGGGATTTTACACCTATCGCACTTTGAGAATTGACTACCCTGATGTGGGATGAATACATTGATGTAGTTGACATTCCAGGCAACGGCCCCTTTTGGTTTGAACTCAGCCGTAATGCAGCGAATCTGTCCGCCTATTTTCTTGGTGTAGGACTCATGTCGGTCGACGGACGCAGCTACCTTAAGGCTAAGGAAGCACGCCTGAGAGGACTCTGAGATGGCTCCCGTTGTGTGCATTAGCTTTTAGCAACCTTATTGCTGATTTTTACACTTGCTTAGCTTCTCACCCCTGTTAATTTGTTTCAGCCATAGACTATTAATTCGTTTGTGCATATTTCGGAGACACGGTGGGCTTTAACCCTATCGTGTCGGAGGCAATCCCTATGGATTTGTGTGGTTTTTTGTTTGGTGTGCCGGCCCCGTTTTGTGTTGTTTCGCTGTTTTCTCTGCTGGCGAATCGCAAATCTGGCCGGGAGATTTGCGTGTCGTCGCTGTTGCTGTGTTTCTTCTCGTTGTGTTGGTTTTTCCATGATTTGCCTCGTTTCTGAAGCCAAAGTGTTTTTTCATATTTTTGCACACTTTTCTACCGCTTCTCTCGCTGTCAGGACCGAGCCTTAGAGCGAGATCGGCCGCAACAGAGGTAAAAAAAAGGCTAAGGTAAAGTTCTCGGAACCTGTTCGGAAAAGAAGAACTCAATTACTACAGCTTTCAGGTGGCCCAGCTGGTTGGAGGACCCTTCCAGTGCGTGCATTGTGCAGACCTGACGAGACATATACGTAGGTAGGGCGGGTTGAGTGGTCAGCAGCGTATGCAAAAAGTATGGTTTCTTTAAAGGGAAGATGCCCAGTGATTTTTGCCATCTGCTGCTACCGCACGTAAGTCATGTAGGGCATGCCTGTCTCGCATCAAGCCAATTGTAGTCTGAGCTCTTCGTGAGGATAAGCCTGTATCACATGCTCTTAGTCATTTTGCTTCGTGAGTCGCAATACTGGTTGGCAGTGGCAAGCGGGAGGACAGTCCATGAGGGGGCCTGATCGACAGACCATCTGTCCATTTGGCTCTCATTAGCCTGCTGTGGATCTTCAAGGAGGGCCAGTCCCACGTGGTTTTCCCTCTTCGCAGTCCAAACTCGACGTCACAACACTCCACACCACCAGGCATGACAACCGGGCCGTCGTAAGATACAACCAGATGCTTGGAGGGAGGGACTAGCAGAAAACTGACTGGACCAGAAAGCTCCAAGGGACTAACCGAGGGGGCGGGCAGACTCCTCCGAGGTAAAGAGGGACGGTACAAGGGGTCCAGACAATGGGATCCGGCAGGACCAAGCTGCCGGTTTCAGAAAGCTGCGCGGGACACAAAAATGCGGCGTGAAAGGGGCATTCAAGGATCGCAGCAGCATCAGTTGGAATGCCTCGTGCCATGAAACTGCACTTCTCTGCGCTTCAGGGTAGGACATCCTGATGAAACACTGCAAGAGTCTGAGTCATGCCAATCAGACCAGCCATATCCACTGGAGAGACGATATACGTGTGCTGGATTGCTCTTGTCAACGCAACCGTCGCCCGCCCAAAGTCCTTCCTGTCGTTAACCACGCCGCCCTCCGCTGAGGAAACCACATTTGGATTGCGATGAGAGCTGTGGCTCTGGCAGCAGACGAGGAAGTAGATACTCGTAGCCCACCCTCCAAGTTGTTTGAAAGCCTTGTGGTTCCCTGACGTCACGGTGATAGTACTGAGGTATTCCCAGCGAAGCTACTCCATTTTCTGCGCAAGGCCAACAGCCTTCGAAAATTCTAGACTTACCTGGGTCAGCGTCCAGGACGTCGTCCTTAACACACTAAAAGACCGTCCACGCAACCAAGTCAAACACTCCCAGAGCTCAGCCACTTTTACCAAACACACAAGCACAGAAATGTCTTGCTCATGTCGCTATGGTTCTTGTTGGTGTGTCACGCCTTGACACAAAATGATGCGGAGTCGCCAGTTTGCATCTTTCTGCCAACTTCACAAAAGCGATCAAAAACAAATGTCTTCACAAAAAGTCTTTACATCAAGACATGGTTTGTTTGTTTAAATAAGTTTGAGTGTTTGAAAAACGTTGAAACATTTCAAGCACCAAAACATGATTCATGATGTCTCCCTCAGATCTGTTAGCAACTCCAGTTCTGAATGCCTTTCAGAATGTTGCTCTCGTTATCATCATTGAGACACAAAACAAACTAAACTTCTCCGATCAATGTCAAACAAAGTTCCTTCTTCCGAAGTCACAAAATGAATTCTACGATCTTCTCACGATTCCTTCATGCACTTCGTCGACGACAACTGACGCAAAAGGTATGAAAAATGGTTTGATTTTCCATGTCACTATACAAATTCAAATCCTCACAATGTTCTCCGTGCAATCAAAGTACTCAAAGAAGACGAAAAATATATCGTTGTTGGGCTTCGTCATCTCCAATAAAACGTGCAAAACATGAAACGTGCAAATACGATGTCAACCATCACGGTTGAGCTCACCATCAAGGTGAAAACCAAATTCACTTCTTCCAATGCAGAAAAGACCAATGAAAAGACCAATGGATTCATCTCACGGATGTCGGAAATTTTCCCACCCCCTTTTAAAGTTTACCAAAGGTCCAGAAACAGAAGTTAAAACAGCACAAGGGGCAAAAGCCCACAAACATAAAATTACCCTCCACGCATCCCTCACCTTAACCGCGCAACGTCGGACGCCAAACGAAATAAAAACTCAAACACAAAAACAAGCACAGCTCACAAACTGAAAAACATCAAATCACAAGACTGACATGAAACTGCGTCTTCACTGGTCACGCTCAAATCTTTTTTGTCCATCGGCGAACTGGGGTTCAAGATTCAATTTCCACACGCTGCATTTGGTCCATCGACCTTTTCAAGTGCTTCCTTCCTTTCCATTCATACATTTCGCATCAAACGCATTCCAAAGAGGTCATAACCTCACGTTTCATTGAAAGGAAAAAGCATTGAAACATTGTGAAAACATCTTTGCCTCATCAGGCCCCTTCCACTTTAAGGGCGGGACAAACGAAGTGAGACAGGGCGGGTCAAACAAACACGTTGGGATGAAGGTTTCCCACCCACTCCACCCTGACTGCGGCATGCAACATACAAGATTGAAAGACATCCACGGCATGAACATGTTCACCTCTTTGTTTCTGTTTGTTTTCTTTTTTTTTAATCATTCACCATATATATATATAAGAAACATATATATCCGCACATGTCGCGTAGACGCGGAGACATATAAAAACAGAGCAAGGGAAACGCACATCAGGTTTCACCAAAAACATGTCACAACATCAAACAGAAACACACAGAACATGAGCTGAGTCGAAACAAGGTTTGGTGGGCCTGTTTCAAAGTAATTACTTCGTAAGGCGTCTTACGCGGAGGAGGAGGAGAGGCACAATTTTTTAAAGACATAGGTTTCGCATTCAACCACCATGAAGGGTAACACAATACACTAGTGGTTTGCATTCAGTTTCTGGACCATTCGGCACAAGCCTCATTGCTTTGTAAAACTTTAAACCGTTATCACTCTTTGAGTGACCACTGTCTTAAAGTTTACCAAAGGTCCAGAAACAGAAGTTAAAACAGCACAAGGGGCAAAAGCCCACAAACATAAAATTACCCTCCACGCATCCCTCACCTTAACCGCGCAACGTCGGACGCCAAACGAAATAAAAACTCAAACACAAAAACAAGCACAGCTCACAAACTGAAAAACATCAAATCACAAGACTGACATGAAACTGCGTCTTCACTGGTCACGCTCAAATCTTTTTTGTCCATCGGCGAACTGGGGTTCAAGATTCAATTTCCACACGCTGCATTTGGTCCATCGACCTTTTCAAGTGTTTCCTTCCTTTCCATTCATACATTTCACATCAAACGCATTCCAAAGAGGTCATAACCTCACGTTTCATTGAAAGGAAAAAGCATTGAAACATTGTGAAAACATCTTTGCCTCATCAGGCCCCCAGTCCGCTTCAGCCAAGACATGTCTCAAGTGGTTGTCCAGTCATTGGACACTTCGGCTCATCTATCAGCAGCTGACCCAAAAATCTGATAGGTTCCAGAGTGCCACGGCTAGGCGGGTCAGCAATGTTGGACTCAGATGGGACTCGGGTTGCCCAAAGCTGCGATGGAAATTCTTTGTCAACTCTCTCTATGCTAAGCAAAATTTCTCTCCATGTTTTTTGTTTCGCTGTTCCAGGTATGTAGCAATCCAACACAGGCCAGTTGTCGATGAAAATGATGCCTCTCCGGTTGTGCAACCGCTCCTTCCAAACATCCCTAGCCACCGCAACAGCGTACATTTCAACCTGTCCAATTAGGTGTTCTTTACCTTCGTTGTGCCATCGAGCCAGAAGGTCCTTGGGGACATGGCTCCCAAAAACCCTTGCCGGTGCCGTACCATCCAATAGCACTCCACCAATCATTGCCACTTCGGATGTCACTCCTGGCTCGTGTGACCCATCAGTATACAAAAGTAAAGGGCAGTCTTCGGTGTTCAACACTATGGTGCGCGGACGGTTGTCCATAAATCTTTCCTTCAACATCTGCAAAGCAACTCTCGCATCACTGTCCAAACTGACACTAGATTTTGAATGCAACCCAAGTGATCGAATGTCTGCCATAGCCAATTTGCCTGTTCTCCCAGCCAGTTGCCCATCCGCAAATTGCAGCCGTCCCAAGACCGACGGCAGCAAACAAGGAGTGACAGCCCCTTTGTCAAGGATGTCCTCGATCGCACTCAAAGCTTCCTGCCTCCTCGACTCTTTCATCGCATAAACAAGCTTGCCCTCACTCACCAGGCCGCAGTCAACGACAACTCCCAAAACCTCTGCACTTGTTGCGAAAGGCTCCAGTTTGTTCTCGGCAAAGCCAAATCCAAGGAGCTTCAACATTCCTTTTGCTGCAGCCATAGTTGAGGCAGAAATCTCGCCAGGTGTCAAAATGGGGTAATCGTCAAAATAGTTCACCCAAGGCAGTCGCAGTTCAGTCACTCCAATGGCCCATATCATTCTGCCTATCCTGTTGAAATTGTGGACAGACGAACTGGCCCCAAACGGCAAGCAGTTCATCACATAGTGTGTCGTCCCTTTGCCGTCCAAACGTTTCAAGCTGACAACCGATTTGCACCTGTCATCCTTGTGGATGCCAAATTGTTTGTAAGCGTCTTTCAAGTCCAGGGTGCTGATCAAACACTTGAGGCTTTCCATGTTCCAGGCCTCATGCAGCTTACCACTCAAGCGCTCACCATTCTTCAACGGGATCTCAATGACGCCCCTGGCTGCGGCAACCTTGCAAACAATAGAAATTAACCAAGTGAGCTGGTCCAAAGCATGCAAATCGATCTTTTCGGGACATTCCCAAGCTTCATTGACCCGGTTTTCAGCAAAATTGTCTATGGGCCTCAGTTTGTTTTTCTGTCTGACGGCGAACCTTTGTACCGGCAACCACACATCTCCCAGCAGTTCGCTCACTTGTCCAGCAGACATCGGGCCTTCCAGCCACCCTTTGTCGCCTGCTTCGTTGTCTGTAATGTTGTGCAGTTCAGTCAGGTAGTCCGGCGCTTTTGAGTTCGCAATCTTTCCCAAAATTAAAGGCCTGAGAAACTTTGCTTTTTCCATGAGGTCCATTTCAGTCATTGCTGCAGCTTTGACTTCAGATTTGAACACTCCAGACTTGGTGCCCTTACCCACAAGACGGAAGCCCTCCAACATCTCCTTGTGTATTTCTGTGTCAGGCCATCCAATGTCTTGCGCAAGCTGTCTGAGGAGCAGAAACTGTTTGTCCTTCACTAAATGTTGCAAGTGGTGAGGTATCCTGGCATGCAAAGCTTTTTCCTCTGATTCAAGTTCACATCGCATGCGCCTCCATTCCAAAATCTTCTGCAGCCTAACTTTTGCAATGCCAACTGGACCCATGCGAGGATGTCAAACATACATTTAAGCAAAATGTCAGGGACGTTCATGAACTCGTCAAATGGATGCAGTAAATTTCTGCTGGCTTGCACAAACTGCTGACAAGAGTGAAAAATTCCAAAAACGCACAACACTTGTCCCCTTTTCGCTTCAGTTCTGAGCAACTTAGCCCCTGCCGGTATGTGTAAAACAGGGGACTGAATGACACGTTTGTGATTGACTGTAGGTACCCTGTCCAGCACAATGGTATGGATTGCAGCGTATTCAGCAATGAGTTGAGGCACCTTGCGCCCTCTCGGTTGAGAAAAAGGCCTGTAAAGCTGTTTCGACTCACCGTTCTCCACACCTGGACCCTCGGGGACTGCTGTAAAATTACCTGCACGTGTGTTCATCAATCGTGCCAAAACCTGACAGTATGCTTCACAAAACCCTTGGGGGTATTGAGCCTCCTTTGCAGTGTTAAACTCGTTTTCATCAACACCCCATGGAGCATGTTCATGAGATCCATCGCAAAAGACACTGAGGGATTCAAACATAGTTTCATTCGTCAGCAGTGAAGTCTTCTTTTTCCGAGCGCCCCCAAACATACAAGCATGCAAGTGCACAAAGAAACAACATTCCAATAATGCCATGATGATGGGTAGCTCCCCCAACCAGCTGCGCGTGGGATTCTCTATCGTGATGATGTGGCCCAATGTCACCAGCATTAACGCAAATTTGAATGCTCTCTCGTACAAACTGTTCGCCGCTTCCACCTTCTTGGCATCTGACGGTGAGTTCCATGGCAAGCCCATTGGGTGGGCGGCATCTCGAAGCGGTGGTGGGCTCCAAACGCCCTTCAATTGAATCTCTCTTGCCCTGCTACAAGTCCCACACGGTAACCCCATGTGCCATGCCACAACTTTTGAAGTATCACGCACGTGCTCAAGGAATGACCATGCTTTGTCGTTCGCCAAATCTATCTGAAAAATCTTTGTAAAGGGTGAATGCCTATTGCGTTCACAGTCAATGGGGCAAACTTTCATTCCATACCTTTCGGCAGTAGAACTGAGGATGCCGCTACCTGCACAAAGCTCGATGAAGACCGTCTCATTTTCTAAGCTCGGCACACCAAGTTCCCTAAAAATTGACTCCTTTCGGGGTCGTTTGTCATCCACTTGTGAGACTGCCGTTTCTCCTGCATCCACTGATAGTCATTCCCTTTTCTTTGAAGCCCTGGGGCAATCTTTCGCTTGGTGATCTCTGTGGCATCCTGCAACTGCACACAAATGCAACCCTTTTGAACACCTTGAGTTCTGCACCGGAAGGCTGCATTTCCCAAGCTGGAAGTCGTAGCATAGCGGGTTCCCTTTGTTGGTGATTCCTACGCATCCCAAACTCAAAAGTTCCTGAGGGACAGATGGCTTCCATGTCTTTCCTGATTTACCCTTCTTTCCAATGCCTTTGGACGGACTTGGTTTGTCAATGGTGCGCTTGACTGGTGGTGCACCGCCCTTCTCGCCCGTCTTGCCAGGTGTATGTGACGCCTGAGGCATCGGCTGCAAAAGATGTTGAACCTCGGGACATTCCATGACCGCCTTGAAGACCTTGTCACATGGCCTGCCATCCTGTGTCACCTTCAAGCCCATGCGGGTTCTCTCACCAAGCACCACAAACAACTTTGCATCGGCCAACTGCAACTGTTTGAAAGTGACCCTAGAATATCCAGAAGGTGGATCAGTGAGTCTGCATGCCATCAATTTTTCTGCCCATTGTTCATGCAGTTCAAAACCAATCACGTTTCCCTGTTCCAGTGCAAGGCCTCGTCTGATGAGGCAGTACTTGATCTGTAACTCCGATGAAACTTCACATGGGGACACATGCTCTCGCTTGCTCATCTTAAGATTACCGTTGCTGTCAAAAGTCAAGGCATTGTCCTTTTTTGAAGACGTCAAAATTTCATGTTCCCTTGAAACACAACTTTCCCACGGAATGTATCGAAGTCTGTCAGACTCATAAATATTGACTGCAAGATCTACAAGTGAGTCTCCAGGTTCCATCTGGCCTTGCATGTTTATGCCTTTCAGTCTCTTCTGTTGTGACGAAAACCGTTCAGCCCTCTCTGCAGCAGCTAACTTTCTATTTGGGGCTTCGTCCGTCTGTTCGACCAATGTTTTCATCTCAGCTGAGGTCGCGGCATACGACTCATTGAAAAGTCGTCTGATCATGGCCATTTCCCCTAAGGAGCCTTCACGGCCCAGCACCTTCTTCACAAGATCCGTAAATGGGGAGTCATCTGAACTTCCAGGCACGTAAGATGACGCAAATGCAAGATTTCCCAAAGTTGCTTTGCCTCCATCTTTGAAAAGCTGAATGACTCCTGCACTGAGTCCTATTGCCGCAGCCCTACTCGCAAAAACTGCTTCAGAGTCCACGACTGACATCGCAGGCAGGATCGAAACAAAGTCAGCTTGAATGCAGTTGAATGGACATGAAAAACTGTTGAAACAAACATCCGCAATCTTCAAAATACCTTTAAGTGAAACTTGCAACATCACGAAATTATGCATAGTTTTGCACTCGTGCACATGTCATTTATCTGCAATGGACACACATTCATGTCGCTCGCATTGCTGTTGACTCACACTAGAGCCTGAACACACATACATTCCAAACATGTGGCATTCCACTCAAAGTTGTGTGCATCCATCGACGCACAAAGATGTTCCACCAAGAACCCATCGGTTCAATCGTCATTACGATACATGTATGCAACATTCAATCGAGGTACATCCCTCTACTTTCATAATCAACATGTCAAACGGACTCAATGCAAATCCGAAATTTTTTCAACTTCCGACATCATCCTCGGTTGATAATGCGCTCACATGTAGAGCACAAAGGGTGGAGGAAGTCTGGCTTCTTCTCCAGTCTGATGTATGCCGTGGTTATCCTTCTCCCACAGCAAAACTCGGCACCTGCTTCATCCTGCAAGACATGGATGCACCGGCTGGTGCTGTGTCTGAAAAAGACTGCAGCGACTTTTGACCAGGATATGTCACGAGTTCCTTGCCAATGACCTGCGATCGCATCGATGGCTTCCTCGGCTTTGGCATCCTCAACATCCTCCTCGTCGCCCGAGGATTCGCTCGAGGAATCAAACTCCTCGGCTGCAGCTGTCACAAAGTACCCGGACCGGGTTTGATCCGGTAGAAATGCACCACTGGCCACCGAGTCTATCACTCGCTGCAATTCCCTCAGTGGGGTGGACATCGCATCTCTTGCATAGGTGTTGATGCTCTTATCACCACTGGAGGTATGATAACCCAATGCCCTCCGAATGGATGGGTCCAACCCGAACTTCGCACACCAGCTGAGGAGGGTACATTTCATGCTGTGTGTCCCAACGCGGCTCAGCTCGGGACCTCCAACATCTTGCAAAAGAGATCTCAGCCAAATGCCTGCTGAACTGGCACTGAGCGGTACGTTCGCCCATGACCCACCGTCGTTTGGAGCCGGCAACAGTGGTTTGCCTTCAGCAGCCTCCATACGGGCTTCACGCCTCAATTGTAACCATGCCCTGCTCCAATCCAAGCCACTCACCGTCTTGACCGGTGCAGACATGGGCAAAAACCTGGTTTTGCGCTCCAAGTTGGATGCGGTTTTGGTTCGTGCTGCATCAGCCTCGATCCAACCATGAGCGTGCCCGTCCCTCAAGGTGATGTCCAATCGCAAAGCAGCCACATTCAAGGCATCAGAATATCTGGCCCTGCAATATGTTGTAAAAACAAAGAAACCAGCCGCTATGCGATCTTGCGATCCCCTGGCTTCGTCAACAACAATCTTCTCCAAGGCCACCAATTGCTCCACACTCAGTGGCGGCTTCTGCACCAATCGGCGCTTCTTGAGAAACCACGCGTGTGTCAAGCCCTTTGTCCTGCCACTGGCAATCTGCCCAATGTCACCCTTCAAGCCCAGCAAATGGTGCGCGAAGCTGATTGAGATGATAAAACTCCTTGGGAAGGTCGGGGCAAATCCATCATCACTGTTGAGAAAATCATAGACAACCGCCTCCTTGACCGGCCACGGTTTCAGGCCATGTTCACTGCAGAACTTCGCAAAACGAAAAAGAGGGTTTGCCCGAGCATGCAGAGTGTTGGACGCTTTGGCAGCCAATGAGTCCCTGATGCTTTCATTCAGCCCTCCTGAAGCAAAAATCATAGCCCCTTGACTGAAGTGTTGTACAGCCACTTCCCATGCCATCGGCTCTGATGACACTAGTGATGTCCACTTTCTGATTGCAGCCTTGCGTTCAGACGACAACCTGTCAGTCCACAGTGTTTCATCACATGCCTTAAGCAACTTGAGTCCAGCCTTTTTGAATGCAGTGTCAGCATTGTCCAGGTAAGTTTCAACACGTCCACCTGTCGCTGGAGCCTCTCTGGGAACGAAGTCACGCACAGGAAGTGGAACCTTGTGCACATCCGTAGCTCTGTCATAAGGACCTATGAACCTTCTCTCCCATGGCATCTTGATGTTGTTCGAAAACACATGCTTTGTAGCACTGACACATGAAAGCAAATGTAAACCCATGGCATCATCATCAATCGCTGTCTGAAAAGCCATCCCAGATCCCCCCGTCTGCTTGGTCGCTCTCCCACTCTTCCAGCGGAGGTGTAGGAACACTGAAGGATGACAGCACTGAAGCCAGTCCAAGGGTCTGTGCCGTTGCGCCTAGTGCTACTTCGGATCGTTCGACTGCCACAATGATATGCACCCGTGACAAAATGTGCTGTTCAGTTGGTGTGAGCAGTTCAAAAACTGAGACAGAAATGTCGTGAAATCGCCAGACCCGGTCGAAAAACAAGCAATGGTTGAATCCTGTTGTAAACCTGTCCAGCGAGCACACCAATCTCATGCACCAGAAAGCAGCCAGAAAAGGCAGGAAATCCAACCCAGGCTAAAGCACAAAATGTAAATGAAAACCTGAGGCACTTTCCAGGATGCCGGCTCCTTGTCAAAGAGCTTCCGGCCACGATCACGGGCGCCCATGCGCTGGCAATCAAACAAACACGTTGGGATGAAGGTTTCCCACCCACTCCACCCTGACTGCGGCATGCAACATACAAGATTGAAAGACATCCACGGCATGAACATGTTCACCTCTTTGTTTCTGTTTGTTTTCTTTTAAAAAAAATCATTCACCATATATATATATAAGAAACATATATATCCGCACATGTCGCGTAGACGCGGAGACATATAAAAACAGAGCAAGGGAAACGCACATCAGGTTTCACCAAAAACATGTCACAACATCAAACAGAAACACACAGAACATGAGCTGAGTCGAAACAAGGTTTGGTGGGCCTGTTTCAAAGTAATTACTTCGTAAGGCGTCTTACGCGGAGGAGGAGGAGAGGCACAAATTTTTAAAGACATAGGTTTCGCATTCAACCACCATGAAGGGTAACACAATACACTAGTGGTTTGCATTCAGTTTCTGGAACATTCGGCACAAGCCTCATTGCTTTGTAAAACTTTAAACCGTTATCACTCTTTGAGTGACCACTGTCTTGAGATGAACTCCATTCCATGTATAGCTGTAACCCATTCAGACTTCAGCACATATCGCCCAAGTTCGATAGGTCAATACATATAAGTGCCCTTAGCCGAAGGGCTACATAGTGACCACTCATCCAGTTCGACAATCCTGCAAACTACAGTTGTCCACATAGAATGAGATCCTGTATAGATCCAACCACCATCACAGTGTCATCATTCACAAAACTCTCGACGCAAGGTAGTTCCTGCATAGAATGGCACATTAGCCACTTTGCAGTCCACCAAATCTCGGGCCTTAATGTACCTGGACCAATCCCAGGCAGGACCCTTCGCTGAGTCTTTAGTCAAATGCTTTCGAGACCATGACACATAGCTGGGATCTTTCTCGAAGACAGTCTTGTAACTTATCTTCTCCTTACCATACTTTCCAAATGCAAGCTTGGTCTTTCCCCACATACTCATATCTGTAACACCAGCTGGAAGCAGGGCCTTTGTGGCCAAATCTTCGGTGCCTTCCACAGGCTCCATGAGACTACTTCCAACCACCCAATCTGACTCTGTGTCGACCTCAAACTCTTCATCTTCAATTCTGCGCTTTGATGCACCACTTGCTTCAGTTGTCGGCAAAGGCATCTGAAAAGTACGACGCTGTGCCAACTGCTGAAACATCTTCTCATCCTCAATGCTCCAATTGGATGAAGCCATGGCTGCAAAATCAAACCGCGTCCGGTAGTGAAAAAGCACTAGACCGTGGCTAAACTCTTAGGAGCAATCAACCTAGAGCGTAAAATGAAGTGTCGAACCGCCATCACTGTCGTGATAGGATCAGTGACCTTTCAGATTGTTCTGCGCTGCGCACACACACTGATACTCACAGCATCGCGCAACAAAACTCTGCACAAAAATGAAACACAGTAAAAACTCCTGTTTGTCTTTGGCAACGTTTGTTTTTGAAAAACAACGTGCAAACAGAAATGAAACGAAATGTGGATCCAACTTCTGTCTCTCTCTCTGTCACACAGCCCCCTTTCAAACGCAAATTCAACTCTTCTTCTTCGAAGCATGTTTGACTGCAATCAAAATGTATCTTGCCAACTTTCGGTTGTAAAACGCTGTTTCAGTATAGTTGATTTGATAAAGTTCTGCATGAGTCTGACATGTGCATGTAGAAAGTTTGGAGCGGAGATTTAATGCAAACCAAGCTGAATTGGAAACAAACTTCAATGTCTTTCCAATCGGAATACCATCCTTGTTCTGACATCCAGTCTTGCACAACCTCACTAAAGCCTCATGCCTCATGTCAAAACTCTCCAAAAGATTCACTGTCTCAGGTCGGGACCAAATGGTATTTCGTTCTGGAAGCTCAAACGAACATGAGTCTGCATGTTTGAAGTAACCACCAATCGCGTTGATGATCTCATCCCATTCCTGGTCCTTTTCAGTGACTGAGTCCGGATTGAAATTGCGAAGCGGGCTTCCACTTCCACAAGGAGTCGATGCATGAATATGCACCCAAGGTGGACATGACGAGTTCTTCCACTGTCGAATGCAAACAGCTACACGACTCAACGTTCCAGAACTCTGCACCTTAGCAACTACACCAATGTATGGGACCTTCGAAACTTCGCAGACCTTTCTCAAGTTCGAATGTTCCGAACAACACAGTTCCACAATCGCAATTGAAGAACCCTGAGTCAACACCTGCTGCAACACACACAGCTCACGAAGTTCTGCCAACTCAGCTGTCAAACCATCTGGAACAACAATCCCAAGAGCATATCGGTGTTTATAGAAAGCTTTAGCACTCAAGCATTTGGTGAAAAGATCTGCTGGATTTTCAACACCACTTCTGTGTCTCAATTTCAACAAGCCCTCTCTCATCTGCTCTCGTAACCAATGCAATCTTATTTCAATGTGTCGTGAACGTCGTGGCACGTCCATGGACCTCACAAGTTGCAATGCGGAGCTTGAATCGCTCTCCAGCCAAATCACAACTTCTTCTGGCTCATCGATCTCATGAAGTGCAAACAGAAGACGGTGAACCAGTCTTCCAAACGCAACACTTTCTTGACACACTGATTGCAAACCATAGAGCTCTGCCTCACATGAACTCAAGCTCAAAGCTTGTTGCTGTCGGCTCAGAGACCTTACCAAAGACCTCTCAAAGAAAACAGCTCCACCGCTAACACCTTTGCGGTTGTTAAAACGATACGGCGCATGTGAAGCGTCGCTGAAAGAGTGGAGGTGGACTGATCTCAGTTGAGTATCGTCAACTTGACTCATGATGATCTCATCTCTGCTCGGTAGACACAAGCATGCATGCATGTCAACATACAAGAATCTCAAAACTGCTTTCAATGCTTGTTCAGTTCCGTGCATCGGTTTTGCTTGCTGCGTCCCAAGAACAAACATCCATGTTTTCAAGTCATGACGCACCTGTGACAACCAAAGCAATTTTCCCAACGCCTTCCTGAAGCGTGAGTATGCTTCATCTGACAAAGGTTTCTGAAAGTTGCTATCCGTGAGTGTCTTTTCAAGATGTCCTGAAATGTCAAGCACATTCTCAGACCCACGGGTAACACCATAATCCAGAAACGTAGAGTCAAGATAATGTGGATCAACACCCAGAGTGATCTCAGAGGAATCTCTCTCTCTTGATAACACGACCAATAAAGGTCAGGGATCCTCCCTCTTCTCCGATCTCTCCAGTTGTCTTCACAGGCACTACAGACGACAAAGTTGCAACCACATGTTCTTCGGCTTCCTTAGTGGTCGACAACAACAGAATGTCATCAACATACACCACACACAAGCAAAATCCAATTTCATGACCATCTTTCACAATCTGTCCACCATACACACACGGCTCCAACGAATCAGACCAAAGGCCTACATGTTCAACCGTAAATGTCAAAAGCTGCAACCATGCCAGTGAAGCATCACGTAACCCGTTCAGTGCCTTTTCAAGTAAATAGTAGGTCGCTTCACCTGATGGAAAGCTAATCGACAGCGGCAGTTTCAAGACAACATGTACACCAGTTCCCAATGGGCTATGCATGAAGGCATGACTCACGTCCAATGCACGCAAAAGCATCTTCCGTGTCGCTGCCATTGCAAGCACCAAATGGACACTTTCAATCGAAGGAGTCGGACTGCTAAATCCCAAAGATCTAGCTGAGGAGCCACGATTGAAGTCCTTCGCAACAATCCTGGTTCGAACCCTCTCACTGCTTTTGTAAGCTGCAACCCACCTTGACTGGATCAAACGAAGGTTCGGAACAGCCTTCTTCATGTCGTCCAGTTCGGACTGGGTGATGATGCGGCCAGTCTTGCAGTGTTCCAAGTTCCTAACCTCCTCTTGCATACCTTTGAAGCCTTGTTCCAAATCAAGCTCTTGCAAACTCTGGTCATCTATGATGCTGTCCGGTTTCCAAACCAAGACATCCTGACCTCCAAGACGCATCTTCACAAAATCATGCTCATTGCCTCGATTGAAACAAACAGAATCAAGAAAACCAGAAAACATTTCTGGAGATGTTGCCGGAGCAAAAGATGCTGGACCTTCAAGTGTACCCAAACTCGCAACCAACACAGGCTCACCACTACCAACCCAAAACCAGTCAAAATCCATGTTTGTTTGAAGCAGTTCCTCAGAATCTTCACGGATCTCTCTTTCCAACTGTTCTCGGTCGGTCTCAGCTTTCCTTTTAAACCTTCTAGTGTACTCAACCTGTGTTTCCGGCTGTCGCCGAGCGGACTCAGGTGTTGGTACCACTTCTTCATCATCGACCTCTTCTACTGGTACCTGAACCTGGGGTGGGCTCTCCTGAGAGAGTGCAGGTTCAACACGTCTTTCCTTTCTCCGTTGTTCCTCAAACTCAGCAAAACGCTTTCTACATTCCTTGTTGTGCCTAATACCAGGTGCTTCCATGCCACTCTCACATGCTGGACATCGACGAGTCGGTTCAAAACGTGATACGTCAGGTGAAGTTCTTTCAGAACTCTCAGGACTACCAATAGCTACATCTGCAGTATCTGCTGGTGACGTAGGAGATGGAGTGACAGAAACTCGAGACGGCTCTGCTGGAACTTCCTGTGGAGTCACGACAACGTTCGATCTTGCCAATGGCACTGCTGGCGCCAAACGCAACTCACCAGATTTCTTCCTCACACTGCTGGACTCTGGCAAGACAAGTTTGGGCTGTGAAGGTGCCGGCAAACTCTGACCTTTCAACTTTCGCAACTCTTCAGGAGGTAGCTGACTCAGATCAGCTGGTACAGTTCCACTGTCATTCACAATTTGGGGTCTACTACCTACAGTCCCAGTGTCAAACTGCGTCAAAACTCCCTGTCCCGAATTCAAATCCCATCTCAAAGGTGAAATAGCCCTGATGTTCCTGGCTACAAAACGCATCAATTCAGCTTTGCCATCCACACGAATGAGACCCTGCACAACTGGACCTCGTTCCAATCCCATGTGAATGAAGGTACACTCAACATTCCTTGTTGAAAGTGGTGAATGCTGCCGAATTGAATCAGGAATTTCGGCCAGAACCTGAGCACCAAACAAAGTCGAAACTGGTTTGGATAACTTCCTTCCTGAAACCATTTCCAATGGACTTCTGTCTGAACCTCTCGATGTTGAAAAATGGTTGTTGCACAAAGCCAAATACGTCAAAACATCAACCAAATTCTCATGTGAAAACGTGACATCCAACCCTTGTGCATTCAGATCAGCTCTTAATACAGAAAAGGATTCTTTTAATTCCCTAACTGCTCGCTCAGCCGACCCAATTGATCGATGTTGTTGTGGCGCGGCTCTGCGGATAGCGAACGTGTATCGACCAGTGGAATTTCCAATGATCTCTCCCACGGCCCTCTCGCTATCGGTGTGGACATCAATGGAGACTGCCTTCGAAGTCAACCCAAAATGTTGAAGCCATACAACAATCTGTCTCCTGGCTGCTTCGACATCTTCTCCAACCACCACATAGCCAATGCACCTCGACATCATCTCGGTTAACACAAGGATCTTCACAGAACCTGGGAGTTCGTCTGCAGCGATCTCGCCTGTTGTCTTGAGAAATGCAAAATCGGCCTGAATTGAAACCTCTTTCCTGTCACCTTTCTCTCTTCTGTGCTGAAAGACGGAACGACCCTTGGCACACTCCAAGCAATTCGGATTGAATGGAATATGTCCGTCTCCGGTGACGTGCCAGTTCACTGTCGTCTCCTCCAGACACAGCTGCAACAGAAAAGTCACGAGTATCACTCACAGTCAAGTCAGACCTGTATGCACTACTACTACCAACATCGGGATACAAACGAACCCAAGGACAATTGGCAAAATAAGCAACATCAAGACAATGCATTCCAAGCTTCTCATGAAACAAATCAAAACCTTTTGGACCTTGTGTGAATCTCCATCCCGAATCTGCCAATGAGGTAATTGACAAAATGTTGTGCCGGATGGAACCCACCAAAACATTCAAACGTGCTTTCTTCCAACACCAATCATCACCTGATGTGCCTGACATGTGCATCTGTACTCCAATCTCAGCAGTGCCTGACATGTTGACTGAGGATCCATTGGCAGCTTTGTAGCCACCTAACTCTTTACTGTCCTGTAGCACTGACCTGAAGACTGACAAGTTCGACTCAGCCAAAACACTTGTGGATGCACCAGAGTCAAGAAGCCACCAAGAAGCATCGGTGTTGTCAGCGACCTGTGAAAGCAGAGGTCGCAAAAACTTCAAATAAGGTTCAATCTGTTTGTTCAACCGAAACCTCACTGTGTTCGTCAAACCAGTCATGTGCACGCACCAAAACGACTTTCATCGGTACAGTGGCACACAAGTCTCGGCTGAGGTCATTAACAAAACGTGTCTCCAAGTTGGAACTGTCACCAAGTCCAACCTCATCTCCAAACTTCAAACCACAAAACCATGGCTCATGAGCACAGCTGTCGCAACTCCTTGCCAGCACACAACCCATGTCAGCCACTTCAGTTCTCACTACTTCTGACTCACGAGTACAGCTGTCGCAACCTCTTGCCAGCACACAACCCGTGTCAGTCAGCTCATCTTTCTCTTCTGACTCATGAGTACAGCTGTCGCAACTCCTTGCCAGCACACAACCCATGTCAGCCAGTTCATCTTCCTTTGACTCGCGAGTACAGCTGTCGCAACTCCTTGCCAGCACACAACCCGTGTCAGCCAGTTCACTTTCAAAGTCTTTGCAATCAACCACAAGCCTATTTTCGGTTTCCATGTCAGCAAACTCATGCTCATGCACAAACCTAAGACCTCCAGTGGTTTCACATGTCATGTCAAACAACAAAGGATTTATGATCATGCTGCCGACACTGTCAGTCTTTTGGACATCAGACCTATTGTCGTGGCTTGCACTCGGTTCCGTACTTTGGACTGGTCCCTGTTGCCAGGTATACCCATACCCGTCGCAATACCATCCAGAACCATCGTCCCACCATGTCTGCGAAACTCCCCATTGACCATCACAGCTCTCCGGCCATTGGTCATGCCACCAATAGTCATCATCGTCCCAACTCTCAGCAGTCCAGTCGGTCCAATCCTCTGAAACTTCATTCAACTTGCCTTTCTTTCCTTTTCCTTTGCTACCTTTAGAGCCCTTTCCTTTGGAACCTTTCTTGTCCCAAGTGTCAGATTTTACAATTCCCTTACCTTCTCTGTTCTCAGGGCAATTGAAACTGACATGTCCTGCCTTCCCACATCGAAAGCATCGGATCTTGCTAACGTCTGCGGTGCAAGCTGCTGCAGTGTGTTTCCTGCTTCCACACTTCCCGCATCTGCCTTCTACCGCATCGACGAGTTCGGCGTCAAGGGAATGGTGTTCCACATTCCCCTCCAAAGAGCTCACTCTCTTGCTGTTACCTGTTGTCTCGAAATCGCTGAACAGGCGTTGTTGCTCTTCCCACCGCATCGCAGCGTTCCGGTAAGACTCATAGTTGTCTGCGCCGCTGTGGTGGAGGACATAATTCTTCACTGTTTCAGGCAGGCTTTTCAACAGAACAACTAGCATGTCAGAATCTGCCAGCTTCAGTCCTGTGGTGTCCACCTGCATAGGGAGAGTTCCTAGCAACCTTGAGAACCTTGCAGCTTCATAGTCAATTCTTCTGATAGTATCACTAACCAAGGAACTCGGCGATGTCTGTGTCGCCGCCAGGACAAAGGATCTCCCTGCAATCTGCGTCCTTAGTGAGAGCGCTTCGGATCTTGACCTCAGAGAAAATTCAAGAGTAAGTTGCCTAAGCAGTTCAAACCCGTTTGCTTGTTGGTTTACTGCTACTGCCACTCTGTCACTAGATCCTACTCCATGTAATGCCACACCCTCACTGAAAGCGTTCACCAACGCCACACACCTGGGGTTGTCGTGAAACGCAGCTTTTAAGATGGACATAAGCCTTCGAGACCTTGCCTGTTGTGCTCCACTGAGAGCACTCCATCTGATGGGACCGGGCCAACGGCTACTATGCTGGATTTCTACAGAAAATTCTAAACTTCCACCAGCTGCCCAGGATGACAACTCATCCAAATAGCCAGCCCAACCTAACACCTCTTCTTCTCTTGTCTTCCAAGTTCCTACTGGTGTTGGTGCCGGTGTCAACCATTTTTCGCTTTTGGCGAAGACATCCAATTGCTGTGAATTTCCATGATTTGATTGTTGAACACCAAAACCAGGCAAAACATCAAATGGCTGCGGAGTCACAAACGACGAATCAGCTGCCCTACCAAGACCATCACCAAACACTTCTGGAACCCCTCTTCTCTGTTGCATAGTTACAAAACGATCTTGCATATGCTGCTGCACTGTCTGTAGCTGTCCCTCACTCATGCTACCTAACATGGCCATGACCTCTTGGATCTGCGCCGCCTGAGGCGTCAAACCTCCCAAGCTCGCTCCAACCGGGCCACTCGGCATGTTTCCTTGGCAACTCATTGGGTTCACTCCTAAGTTTGGAAAATCTCCAGACCTTGGTCCACCAGGCATACTCGCACAACCATAACTTGGCACACGCGCTTGCGAATTCTGTTGCATAAACGTTTGTTGTTGGGGAATCCATTGCGCACCAAACCATGCTGGTCCCTGTCCTTGCATTCCGGGGACATTTCCTTGTTGACATCCCTGCACCGGACCTCCTTGACCACCTGCATCCAGGTTTGTCGTGCTCGCAAATCCCTGTACGTTCTGTGACACATTTGCTTGTTGTTGCTGGGGCATGTTACTTGCTTCAGGCGTTTGTCCATCCATCCCAGATCCACTACCTTGCTGACTAGGCGTTCTAGGCACTGGCGGCAATCCGTCACTACGGTTACAACCACCATTTCCGGTGCCAGGTGGCAATCCGTCTCCACGGTTACAACCACCACTTCCTTCACCTCTTTCAGCCATACCAGGACTAGGACAACCTTGCACACCTTGGCTCACACTACCTGGATCCATTCCTACTACGCCTCTACGAGCTGCAAGCAGGCAGCTCTGCTACCATGCGCAAGGCCAACAGCCTTCGAAAATTCTAGACTTACTTGGGTCAGCGTCCAGGACGTCGTCCTTAACACACTAAAAGACCGTCCACGCAACCAAGTCAAACACTCCCAGAGCTCAGCCACTTTTACCCAACACACAAGCACAGAAATGTCTTGCTCATGTCGCTATGGTTCTTGTTGGTGTGTCACGCCTTGACACAAAATGATGCGGAGTCGCCAGTTAGCATCTTTCTGCCAACTTCACAAAAGCGATCAAAAACACATGTCTTCACAAAAAGTCTTTACATCAAGACATGGTTTGTTTGTTTAAATAAGTTTGAGTGTTTGAAAAACGTTGAAACATTTCAAGCACCAAAACATGATTCATGATGTCTCCCTCAGATCTGTTAGCAACTCCTGTTCTGAATGCCTTTCAGAATGTTGCTCTCGTTATCATCATTGAGACACAAAACAAACTAAACTTCTCCGATCAATGTCAAACAAAGTTCCTTCTTCCGAAATCACAAAATGAATTCTACGATCTTCTCACGATTCCTTCGTGCACTTCGTCGACGACAACTGACGCAAAAGGTATGAAAAATGGTTTGATTTTCCATGTCACTATACAAATTCAAATCCTCACAATGTTCTCCGTGCAATCAAAGTACTCAAAGAAGACGAAAAATATATCGTTGTTGTTGGGCTTCGTCATCTCCAATAAAACGTGCAAAACATGAAACGTGCAAATACGATGTCAACCATCACGGTTGAGCTCACCATCAAGGTGAAAACCAAATTCACTTCTTCCAATGCAGAAAAGACCAATGAAAAGACCAATGGATTCATCTCACGGATGTCGGAAATTTTCACATTTTCGGTGGTCCTTTTTTTTAACGATCTGCCGAGAACCATCTGGCACGGAAACCCCGTTTTTTTTTTGTGGTCGGCGCCCGTTGCCGGGTCGCACTTGAGACTCCCGAGTGGACCAGCAGGGATTCGAACCGCCACCGGCAGTCTGTCAGCGCTGGCAAGACCAACGCCATACCAACTGAGCCATCGGATCGCCTATCTGGCACGGAAACCTCGTGTTCCACCGTTCGATGATGTGACATAAAGTTACTGATCTGCAATGCTTGTGTTCATGGATCACGAGTTCCGGGTATCGTGCCGCAACTGTGGCCTTATGCGGCGTGCATGGGAAGTGTCTCCTATCTCGGTTGAGCCAACTGGCCGCTGGAGTAATTTTTTCCGGTTAGCTACTGCAGCTCGACCTTTGGATTCTCTGGGGGTTGCCGATGTCACCGACAAAAACAATCAGCGTGGGCTGCTGTACGGCTGTGTGGGGCTCTGCCCTCTGCACCATGTTGCGGGTGTTGTGTACTTTTCTTTCCTGCACTGAGGTATTCGCCCTCGGGTGATCCGGAACCTCCCTCTGGACGCTGTCAGAGCTGCATGCGGCCACCTCGGCCGTGCTGCTTTCTCCTCTCCTGTCCTTTGCTGCCTTCTCTGGCACCTTCTCCCTCTTGCTGCTGCTGGTCTCCGCTTGATTCAAGGCATCATGGTTCGCAACTCAGTCTTCAAGTGGTCGATTTTTGCTGTTCTTATTTCTGTTGTTTTTTTGTTTTTCGTCTCTCGTCTAGTTTTGTTGGTGTGTTTTGTTGCTGTGTCTGTTTTTTTCCGACTAACGCCTTCATGGCTTCCGCCAGGTCGTCAGCCCATGGCTCCGGCCTATTTCCTACTCCTCTTACAGAATAAGACAGACGAGCCAGAGAGACAGGGTCACAGGACAGCCAAGACAAACAAAAAACAAACGAATTCAGCTTTTTTTTCCGTCCAACGCCTTCATGGCTTCCGCCAGAAAAAAAACAAACGAATTCAGCTGGCTCACAACAGACACAACAAAACACGTGGCTATCGACAAGTGACAGCCTTGCATGATAATTACAAGTCATCTTTTTGCTGCGATTGAACGTGTGTAATGCACTGCTGAACAGTTCTGCAAACATTTTTCAGCTTGGCGCCCTTGACAGTGCACGTTTGAGAAATTGCTACTGTTGCGGCCGTGCCAGGAATGTTTTACTGACTTTGCATGTTGTGCCAGGAATGTTCTCGCTTTCGACCTGGCACGGTATTCATGTCCACCCAGAGACGAACTTGAGGAGTGGCGGACGACGACTGGTCACCTACCTGGCCATATGTGACCGCACAGCCACGGAGCTGCCCCGCAGAGGGGCGGCACAATAGCCATCTGGCCGCCAACAATACACTCTCCCTGCTCATGAATACACCGTTCGGTACACGGCACTTTCTTTTGGACTGAACACCTGAACAAGAACCTGTGAGAGGACTCTGAGAGGCTAAGTGACGCTAATGCATTCTTTTGTCTGTCGTGTTTTGTTCTGGGTTTTTTTGATTTGCCATGCTACGTGACCACAGGTGTCCATGAGAATTTATTTCAAACTGCTTCTTCACATGTAAGGACCGAGCCTTAGAGCGTGATCGGCCATACCAGAGGAAAAAAATGCAAACAGAGTCAGTTGACCCTGGTCTTGAGTCTTACTCGCGGACCAGCGGGAATCGAACCACCACCAGTAGTCTGTCAGCGACACAACACAAAATCATAGAACAAAGCCAATGAATGGAGTCGAATAAAACAAGATAACTCTCGCAAATATGAACGCCCTGGGTTTTCCACCGACCAATTAATATTCCTGTTTGATAGCCAAGCGCAAAAATCAGCCGTCATCAAATAAATACGGTTTGCTGTTGCAAGTTGCACACACTCCAAAGAACCATAAAGCCCTAGCAAACCCATAGGAAACTGTCCTGATCGTAATGGCCGTGGACAAATCGCTTCCGCAAAGAGAGGAGGCGATCTCGAGCACGTGACGCAGTCCCACAGGGAGGTGCAATATGCACAGATAATTCATGTGTCTCACAAATACGACAGCAATTTGCCAAGAACCTTCATCTGCCAGATCCAAATTCATAACATGATGATGAGATCTATGTCGATTTCGAATGTTTTTTTATTGTAATCGGCAGTGAGGCCGGTTCTAGCAGCGAGCACAGCACAAACCCGCCTCCTGCCATACGCTGCAATAGGCACCGGAGTGAGCGGAGAACCTTGGGCAGAGAAGTGGATCAATTCGAGGGCAGAGGAGCTTGGACGGGAGCCGGATCCTTTCCTATCCGCATTCAGTTGCAAAACGGGAAGATGGTCAACCACTCCAATGTCTAGCTCAGAGGCCACGGGTTATCTTCAGGATTTCATCAATGAATGCCTGCCTCTGCCCGATTTGAAGATTGATCTCAACAAGATAGGTACCCATTCTCTCAAGACGGGTTTGCTCACCATGGCCGCCAGATCGACATCCATCAAATTTTCGATGTCGGAACGCAGAACTTTGGGACATCACATCAAGCCGTCAGCCAGGTCTGTCCTCACATACTCGAGGGAAGCTTTCACCAGCCTATATGCCAAGGTGCTGGCGTGCTTTCAACAGATCCAAGCAGGAACCTTTCGCCCTGATTCGACAGCTCTTGAACGGATTATGGATGCTGCAACAGAAATGGTCTCAGGGTTGCCAGCTCATCCGGAGGGTCCGCTGCCCACCCGTGAGGTGCCGGACGAAGCAGATCCATGGGAGGTTTCGTCAGAGTCCAGTGAGGAGGACCAGGCCCTGGTTGGAGTTTTGAGCAATCAGGAAGAGGTACAAGGCAGAAAACCCTTTCCAAGTGAACAGGAGGTAGATTGCATCGTCCACAGGAAAAGTGGCATTGTCCATGCCTTGCAACCGTTGGGAGACTACACGTTGTGCGGTCGTCCAGTGACCAGCAACTACGTAGAATTACAGAAAGCCGACACCGAAGACATGGAATGCTGCATCCTTTGTGGCCGCCAACTAGGAGTAGCAGCTAAATCGGGCTGAACATGCGACGAGAGAAAAAAGGAGCGCGGCCTCAGTTTCAGTCGCTTCAGAGTGAGATATGTCAACTTTGAAGAGTCACTTATATACATAGCAACATGAATGTTTCAAGCTTAACCAAGATCAGCAGAGATCAAGGTTGACGTTAAAGAGGAACACGGAAAGAGACTCGCAAACTGCGATATATCGAAACGATTAGACGTGATCAGCAGAGATCGAGTCTAGTCTCGACGGAGTTCACCAGCAGTTTCAATCTGATACCTGAATCGCTCCATCCAATATCCGCAATGTTGGCACTTGAGATTCAGTCCTTTATGGTCATGATCTACACCTGGATGGGGGATGATCCAACGGGCCAAAATCGGTTTGACTGCCAGGAAAAATTGGAGAGCTTGGCCGAATGCATCAGCAGGGTGATCCGACACCTGGGCTTGAGCAATTTGACCGAGCACCTGGGCGACTTGTGGGTGAATACCCGAAGGGCATTATGCTCTTTCAAAGGAGTCAAACTGGAAGCGTCTGGTGACATATCCATATCGGCGATTGGGGCCATTCCTCATCGAACAAGGGGCTTCAGGGCCCTAAGGGAGCTGGACCATTGCATTCTCCAAATTGAGCTGGAAGAAGCCTATGAGACCGTGCAAGAGTTGATTCTTGCTTGTGATCCAGGGACTCAGTTGGAGACATCCATGCAGTTGATTTTTGATACCATGGAGGATATGATGATTATCATCAGTGCTCCCATCGACCTTAAACCTGCCGATTAACAAAATTCGGACATCAGTCAGGATCAGCGGCGAGGAAAAAGTGGAGGCAGCTCGGCTGACCAGCGAAGTTGAAGATGTTGGCATCAGAGCCGCACTGCAAAGTCAGATAAATTAAGACAGATGCAGTCACAATGAGCATGAAATCAGATTCAAGTTCATTGTGCATGGCCGCAGCCCAATTTTTGGGAACAATTTTTTCATCCCCAGGTTTGAAAGCACAACCAAGAATAGACTTTACATGTATGTTCAAACAAAATGTTCATCAGAGAGCATTGCACACGTTTATGTCACACCACAACTAGGCAAACAGGATGCCACCTGACATTCGACAGAGATAAAAAACTACTTTCCACATACAACTTATATTAACAAAAGATCCAATTACGTCTGACAGCCATGTCCGTTCTTGACAGCAAAGCTGCTTTTGCAGACAGGCTAAAACAATTGGGAATCGAAGATGCCCTCAAGGGCAAGTTACAAGACAGAGGCATTTGCAGTATCCACAACTCCGCAGCAGATCACAGATGCAGTGTTAGAAGCCTGGCTGCTCAAGGTCACCACCCGAGACCTAAGCCCATATCAGACATCCTGTGTGAGACGCTTAGTCGTGGAGAGTCATGCATTAGCATTGAATGACCTGCAGCGCAAGGTGGATCAACCATCGGACCCTCAGTTAGCAGCAAGAAAGCTTCCAGTTGCAGAGCGTCAAAGTCGCCAGACAGAGCAGGAGCAGCGACTGCAGGGCTTGATCTTCAGCCCAGAAATCATCCCGAGCCATGCCTTAGTGGATACATGTGTCAACATGGTGGAGCAAGGAGTTCTTTCTTGGATCAAACCCGAGGATTGCACTTCCAGAGCACAGGAAATCCAGTCACTCAAGAGGGACCCCAAAGTTTCTTTAGATGCAGCCGGAAACTTGAAGATTAGTTCCAAGACCATGAACAGCACATGCACCATTAGCTCAGAGTTGGATCTGCGTAATGCCTTCCAACGCCGATCCCTTGCCATGGATCAAGCGAAGTTGTGCTCATTTACAGAGATTGAACGTTGGATTCAACATTTGTTCCTGTCACACGAACGGGCTCAGCCATCGGGATTTGCATCCGTGACCTTGCAACAGATCATCGAGTGTGACAAGCAAATGTTCATCCGTGCATCCAATGCCTTAATAGGATCCTTGCAAGCCGAGCCGGGGGTCGCAGTGACCCCCTTGGACAAAGAGCTCGCTACACTCCGCACTTCCCCAGAGCTCATGCCATACCTCATGCCCATGCCAATGAAATCGGTGCCCAAAACAGGAGCTCCTAAGCCAGATAAAAGGCAGCCACCGGATTATGAAGATCGTCCAAACAAGTACCAAAAAGGCAAGGGCAAGGGAAAAAGCAAAGGCAAAGGAAAGTCCAAAGGGTCCAAAGGATCATCGTCGGCAATCGACATTCCTCAGGGCTGTGTTGCAAAAACCCCAGATGGAAAGCCGTTGTGCTTCGCATACAACAAGGGCATCTGTGGATTTCGAGGGTCTGGGCCTCGTTGTCAGAGAGGCTATCATCTCTGCTACAAACAGGGATGCCATAAGCCCAAGCCATACCATGAGTGCAGTCACTCCAAAGAGTGACAATCACAATCCAGCGAAGGCAAGGAAGAACAAACCATCCATCCTTTGCCTTCCATACTGGGGAGGACCGCTTTTGGGAGTCCAAATTCTATATACCTTTCCAACCCCAAAAATGGGCATCAAACAAATCGAACAGTTCAGTGACATCATCTTGCGCATCTTGCGGTTTCTTGCGGAGTCGTCTGGAGTCACAAAGTTGGAACTCTTTCAACCCTTTCCACATTGTAAATAGGGTTTCAGCAGGTGTACCGACTCCGCCCGACTCCGGCAAAACTCCGCAGCTAACGACATCAAAACTGGCACAAAACTGTGGTAAAACGGAAGTTTTGCATCTCCAGCCTTCTTACGGAATCTGCTGGAGTCATGAAATCGAAACTCTTCCCCCAATGTAAACAAAGGATTCATCCGGTTTTAAATATATACTATTATTCTTTAACCGGATGATACTGAACTCCGGGCGACATACACAACCCGACCCGCAAAGTTGCCGCGTTAGGAGTCTAGGGGGGCGAAGGGGGGGAGCCCAAAAACAAACAACGCATCAAGAGACCAAAACAAAACTGAGCAGTGCGACGCCCAATCGTGACAAAACGATTCACTGCCAACGCAAACACAGAAAAAAGCATCCCGCCAGCAATGTCGCAGCGGAATCAGCACCTCACCCAAGCCATGTTGCGAAAGCCTGCGACAACAACACCCAAACAATTCCAAACAACATGGCGCTTTGGCAAAGATTGGCAACATGCAGGCGGGGCGGCTAGAGACCTTCAATCAGCAACCGTGTTCCCCGGAATCCTGCCATTCCGTTACACTTGCAAAAGTTTTGCTTTTTGTTAAAGCTGCGCCATTTTTCGCAAAAAAGGTCACTGCAGCAATCTCATTTTCGGGGGCGTAAACACATTGGCTTTTTGGACTCCAAGAAGTGGTCCTCCCCAGTAGTTTCACCTCAGCAGCCGTTTGCCGTCGAAATCTGTTGTGGGAAAGCATCCTTGTCCAGAAGTCTGATTGACGCAGGTTTTTCCGTACTAGCTGTGCTTCATGACCCCCAAGTGCCAGTCACCCTCTTGGATTTGACACAGGTCCAACACCAGAAGATCTTAATTGATCTTTTGCATAACCTTTTTTCCAACGCCTTCATGGCTTTCGTCAGGTCGTTACAAACGTTCAACCGCAGCAGACGAGCTGAATTGTAATTGCTTGCAAGGCCGTCAAAGGATTCAGCAGCCTCAAAAGAGCTGGTTGTGGACCATTACAAAGTCCAGTGGGCAATCCTATCAAAGACAACGCAAACCAAAAAAGGGACCGAAAAGCAAACAAAACCAAAACAAACACCCAAAAAGAAACACCCAAAAAAGGTCAAAGACAGGATTGCAACCAGCAGTTGGAGTTCCATGCACGATGACATCTTATGTGTCATCCTAAAAATGGCCCAAAATAAACCACAAAACAGACGAACAAAAACACACTAAAGGGCCACATTGGGTGATAGAAGCAACAAAAGCTCGATGCGGAAACCGGGGATCCCCCAGCCAGGATCCCCGAGATCACAAAGAGCAGCCGTACCGGCATGATATTCACCCATGCACTTCGAAGCAAACACCGACAACGCCGGGTCGCAACGAGAGTGGTGAGAAATGAGAGAAAGGTGAAATTGATCTTTTGCATAACCGACCGCCAGACTATATTCATTTGGGTATGCCATGCGGCACTGCATCCCGAGCCCGGGAAAGGCCCGTTGCCAGGGATAAAATTCTCCAGGGAGCACCACAGCCTCCGTCTCTGCGATCAGCCGATTACCCACTAGGCCTTCCCCACATTAATCCAGATAGCACATCCGGCATTAGACTGAGCAAAGCAAACCAGTTGTACAGATTTGTCATTGACATCCTCGTAATTGCTCAGAAATACAACTCAGTGATTAGCTTGGAGAACCCTTACCGATCTTGGTTTTGGGCAGCCATTTTGGCATATGTACAGGCTCAAAACGATCCCCAATTAGTCAAGTTTTGGGATTCACTTGCTGAGGTCTTTTTTCACAAACGGCGGTCAGCGCAAGAAAGGCACCCGTTGGAAATCCACTCCAGGAGTTTTCGCCCATCTCGAAGCCACCTGTGCTGGTGATCACGAACACCTACCATACCAGGTTCAGCAGACCAATGGCAGCTGGACATTCGACACAGCGGCCGAAGCAGCTTTCTCTGAGTTGCTGACACGTCGTGTGGCAATGGCTGTCAAAAACTTTCTCATGCAACGAAACTTGATTTTTAGTCCACTCTCGAATCCCAGTCATCTCCTCAGACCTGACTTCTGAATTACTGCATTGCTTGTCCACGCTTCCAGACCCATGGCCCCTGGCCAAGATCACCATAGACATGGAGAAGCCGAGCCAGTGGGTCTCCAAGTTGTGCAGACTCTACTTCGCTATATTCATGCCAAGCGAACGGTCGGACTGCCTTCACGCAGCATGTCCCGGACATTGCGGGCGCGCTTCGAGCAGTCCAGACCATCCTCCCCAAACTCGAAGTCAAAATGATTGAATTTTTAGCTGAATGGATGGTCACTCTTTTAATGCCAGCATCGCACGTACTGGAAGTGAGGGCACCTCACCTTTCCTTTATGATGCTCAAGGAATACTGGTTTAGAGAGCTGTACTCCTGTTGGCCAAGAAGCATGGGCTGCGTAGCGACCGCAATTATTATATGCCAGCTAACCTTGCCGATGCAATGATCCGACTGCTGGACGGTTCGGCCAATGAAGGTTTAGCGGCTCTTAGTCAAATCCTCAAACGAGGCCAGCCCACGTTAGGTCAGCTATGGACAAGTCACCTCTCGCCGCAAGATGCGGAAGACCTCAGGGCAGCCAGCACTGTTCTCCCAGGCCTTAAAGCCCAATTTGAAGCCGCCCAGCCAAATATGCAACGGCACTCCCGATTTGTGGACTCAGAACTGCTGGCAGGTACCGCTATTAATTTTCCACGGTCCCTCGTGCGCCTTGCCTGGATCTTGCAGCATGCCGCTACTCTCCTACCCATGGCTGGAGACATACAAGCAATTTTAAATTCCCAGACCGCCGGAGTGAGTGACATCCATGCTTGGGGGTTAATGCTTCCCTCCAGCTCTAGGGTTAGTCCTGTGACATACCATGCAGTGGTTGCAGTTAGATATCCCGATCTCTGCAGGCAAATCAATGGCCTATGGGAACTGGGAAGTTTTGCCTCGGGAGGACTTCCCGACAAGCCACCAGGGTTCCAATTAGTGCTTTGGGATACTAATGCTAGGATTAACGGGTTGGTAGCGACAGACCTGGAGACTCTTGTGTCAGAGGTACTCACCCCCTTCCCACACAATGCTGGATTTGCAGATGGACTTTTTATAATGACCACGGCAACAGATCACAAGAACAACTTGAACCGCTCCGTGCTCAAAAGGGATTATGTCCGCACCCTGCGTGTAGAAACAATAGCCAATTCAGCAGGAGGAACAGCACAGGTATCAATCGTAGCTCAGCCCAGTATTGGATTTTTAAACACCAAATACTACTCCAATGGCTCCCCTACAGAAGATACCGAAGACTGCCTTGGCAGAATCACTGTCGGACTCACCCGGTCCAAATTGTTAACCCTGCTTGTCTCCCCGCTAGACATGATGGGGCTCATGGGCATGGCGCAGGTGATTGCGACAATTGCATACGGCATCCGGGGCCTTCGGAGAGGAGAAACTACATGGAGGTGGCCTGACTTTGATTCTGACCCAGTTCAAGAGAATCTAGCACAGTTAAGCCGGTGGTCACTGAATTCGGCGCCAACCTGGGAGTTCCCTCCCTTGCAATCGCCAACCAATACTACGATCAGCAAGCCGACGAAGTGAAGCGAGCGAGATACCGTCTGATATTGGTGCGCGGGTCGGATCTTCGCTGGCTAAACAGGGAGCGCCTCCAAGAAGTGAAAACAGGCTTAGCAACTCAACACAAGTGGCTCCCCGAGCAGAATCTCCCTTTCTCTGAAGTCGTCCTGTATGCCTACGCGGCTGATCGCACACCCTTTCCCACCTACGTGTGCCTGCCCTCAGCAAGTAGTAGCGCAGACGGGCCCAGAACAGGAGATCCTGTCCCTGCCTGGTGTATTCTTTGATGGATGGCGATTACACCCTAAGTTGCCGATCCCAGACCACTTGCCGCGCGCAAAAGAGGCGCCAGTCCAAGGTACCGCTCTCACTGCACCTGCACCTGGTGCGGAACCCAAACGGTCGCCTGAAGAAGAAGCGAGAGACATCCTCGCAGTAGCTGCCAAGAATCAGCCCGAAGATGGGCCAAACACAAGAAGGGCAGCTGTCCGCGCATGCAAGTACTTAAGAGCCATGGTCAACCAATATGAGACCACCATCCAAGCCGTGCATGAAGCCGCCCGCACCCATGCGCAAAAAAGCAAGGGCACGGCAGGACCAGCAGTTGACTATCGCCCGCAAGGAGAAGCCCTCCCAGTTATCTCCGCAGACCTGACCTCCGAATTGCTGCATTGTTTGTCCACGCTCCCAGACCCATGGCCTCTGGCCAAGATCACCACAGACATGGAGAAACCGAGCCAGTGGGTCTCCAAGTTGTGCAGACTCTACTTCGCTATATTCATGCCAAGCGAACGGTCGGACTGCCTTCACGCAGCATGTTCCGGACATTGCGGGCGCGCTTCGAGCAGTCCAGACCATCCTCCCCAAACTCGAAGTCAAAATGATTGAATTTTTAGCTGAATGGATGGTCACTCTTTTAATGCCAGCATCGCACGTATTGGAAGTGAGGGCACCTCACCTTTCCTTTATGATGCTCAAGGAATACTGGTTTAGAGAGCTGTACCTAGGCCTGAAAGTCACAGCATCCTTCGACCGCTCTGAATTATACACCAGAGTGATCGATGTCAGGTAAGATGTATCACGCCTGAAGTTGAGCCGCAGAATTTGCAGGTCATTTGGAATGTGCAGTTTATCACAGTTTTTGTGCCGGCATGGATGATCCCACCCGTCTACCACAGCCTGCGCAGAGAAAGCATCAAAACCGCTAGTTCTGCAAGTCCCATAGGTGTCCAGTCGGTCCGCCCCACCTGGTTTGAAGACACAACACCCAAGGATACCGCATCCCAACCATCTCAAGACCCTCAAAAAGAACAGGCCCCAGCCACTACACGGGCTGAAGTTAGTTATCAAAGAAGAGGTGTTACCGACGAATGACCAACCAGAATTCCCATCGCTCGAACTGTTGGCTGGCAGAGGCCTTTTAGCACCTGACACATGGAAGTGCAAACGTGCGCAAGTTAGCCTCAAAGCAACTTTGATGTCCCTATGTTGGGTACAATCATAGAGCAAAATGGTGATGGACTCCTGGAAGACTCCCACATGCCCGTGGGATGGCCACTCCACATTGATGGTGCTATCAGACAATGTTGTATTCACAGAGCAGCGAGCCTGATATGCTCAAAGAACATGACATGAAAGGGGATTCAGTTGAAATCAACCACGACGCGCCTCAATGGTCCCATCATGCAGTGTGGAACCGACGGTATATGGAACCGAAACCAGGATATACACTGGAACAACTATGGGCTGACTCCGAGCCTGCCATAAGCAAGAAAACGACCACGTCATATGAAGTGCAAACAAATGACGTCTTGCGTGCAGTAGCGGCCATTCAGCATCTCCTATCCCCCATGCCACCCGATAGCCCCTTCCTAAGAGCGTTAGGGACAACAGCTGCTCTCAAAGCCCCACCATAAACTGACACCCTAGCGCAAAGAGCCCTGGAGGAATGGGAACGCACTTTGTGTGAAAACAAGGCAGTGGCAATCCTCGCCGAGGTGCAAGCCGGCCGACCAACTGTAATCCACAAAGATGGTGGCGAAATGCTCATTGCCATTGTCCTTGACAGGCCACTAGCGGAAGCGAAGGAACTAGTTGATGACCCTGAGCATTCACTCGCGAAATGACGCGGATCCTGCGCGACAAGCAAACACTCATCGCCCAAATGATGAGACCAGCGGAGAGCAGTGATCCACTCCCCGCCACTGCTGCAGCCAGTGGCGCTAGTAGCAGGGAGAACCTCGCGCCACCTCACACGTGCAGTTCCAGTAAGCCACTCGAGGTGACGTAGAGCATCCAAGCTTCCCATCCATGCATTCAGCCTGTAACTTGAGGCTTTACGTCTACCTACAAACCTGTAGACAACTTAGTCCTTTGGAATGGAGCGACCGACTCCTATCAAAGACGTCGCTGTCCATCGTCTTGCAAAGTCCATTACTCAACTGACCCTCTGCCAGGTCACTACCAGTGAAGTCGATGATGTGAAAATTTGACATCTGTGGTGAGATGAATCCATTGGTCTTTTCTGCATTGGAAGAAGTGAATTTGGTTTTCATCTTGATGATGAGCTCAACCGTGATGGTTGACATCGTATTTGCACGTTTCATGTTTTGCACGTTTTATTGGAGATGACGAAACCCAACAACGATACACTTTTCGTCTTCTTTGAGTACTTTGATTGCACGGAGAACATTGTGAGGATTTGAATTTGTATAGTGACATGGAAAATCAAACCATTTTCCATATACTTTGCTTTAGTTTTGTCGACAGAATCATCGCAGAAGTGCACGAAGGAATCGTGAGAAGATCGTAGAATTCATTTTTGACTTCGGAAGAAGGAACTTTGTTTGACATTGATTGGAGAAGAGTAGTGTGTTTTGTCTCTCAATGATGATAGCGAGAGCAACGTTCTGAAAGGCATTCAGAACTGGAGTTGCTAACAGATCTGAGGGAGACATCATGAATCATGTTTTGGTGCTTGAAATGTTTCAACGTTTTTCAAACACTCAAACTTATTTAAACAAACAAACCATGTCTTGATGTAAAGACTTTTTGTGAGGACATGTGTTTTTGATCGCTTTTGTGAAAGTTAGCAGAAAGATGCTGACTGGCGACTCCGCATCATTTTGTGTCAAGGCGTGACACACCAACAAGAACCATAGCGACATGAGCAAGACATTTCTCCTTGTGCTTGTGTGTTTGGTAAAAGTGGCTGAGCTCTGGGAGTGGTTGACTTGGTAGCGTGGACGGTTCTAGTGAGTTAAGGACGACGTCCTGGACGCTGACCCAAGGGTTTCGAAGGTTGTGTACCTTCCGCATGGTAGCGGAGCTGCCTGCTTGCTGCGCGTAAGTAGGAATGGATCCAGGTAGTGTGAGCCAAGGTGTGCAAGGTTGTCCTAGTCCTGGTATGGCTGAAAGAGGTGAAGGAAGTGGTACCGGAAATGGTGGTTGTAACCGTAGTGACGGATTGCCGCCAGTGCCAAGAACGCCTAGTCAGCAAGGTAGTGGATCTGGGATGGATGGACAGACACCTGAAGTAAGTAACATGCCCCAGCAGCAGCCACAGCAACAACAAGCAAATGTGTCACAGAACGTACAGGGATTTGCGAGCACGACAAACCTGGATGCAGGTGGTCAAGTAGGTCCGGTGCAGGGATGTCAGCAAGGAAATATCCCCGGAATGCAGGGACTGGGACCAGCATGGTTTGGTGCGCAATGGATTCCCCAACAACAAACGTTTATGCAACAGAATTCGCAAGCGCGTGTGCCAAGTTATGGTTGTGCGAGTATGCCTGGTGGACCAAGGTCTGGAGATTTTCCAAACTTAGGAGTGAACCCAATGAGTTGCCAAGGAAACATGCCGAGTGGCCCGGTTGGAGCGAGCTTGGGAGGCTTGACGCCTCAGGCGGCGCAGATCCAAGAGGTCATGGCCATGTTAGGTAGCATGAGTGAGGGACAGCTACAGACAGTGCAGCAGCATATGCAAGATCGTTTTGTAACTATGCAACAGAGAAGAGGGGTTCCAGAAGTGTTTGGTGATGGTCTTGGTAGGGCAGCTGATTCGTCGTTTGTGACTCCGCAGCCATTTGATGTTTTGCCTGGTTTTGGTGTTCAACAATCAAATCATGGAAATTCACAGCAATTGGATGTCTTCGCCAAAAGCGAAAAATGGTTGACACCGGCACCAACACCAGTAGGAACTTGGAAGACAAGAGAAGAAGAGGTGTTAGGTTGGGCTGGCTATTTGGATGAGTTGTCATCCTGGGCAGCTGGTGGAAGTTTAGAATTTTCTGTAGAAATCCAGCATAGTAGCCGTTGGCCCGGTCCCATCAGATGGAGTGCGCTCAGTGGAGCACAACAGGCAAGGTCTCGAAGGCTTATGTCCATCTTAAAAGCTGCGTTTCACGACAACCCCAGGTGTGTGGCGTTGGTGAACGCTTTCAGTGAGGGTGTGGCATTACATGGAGTAGGATCTAGTGACAGAGTGACAGTAGCAGTAAACCAACAAGCAAACGGGTTTGAACTGCTTAGGCAACTTACTCTTGAATTTTCTCTGAGGTCAAGATCCGAAGCGCTCTCACTAAGGACGCAGATTGCAGGGAAGTCCTTTGTCCTGGCGGCGACACAGACATCGCCGAGTTCCTTGGTTAGTGATACTATCAGAAGAATTGACTATGAAGCTGCAAGGTTCTCAAGGTTGCTAGGAACTCTCCCTATGCAGGTGGACACCACAGGACTGAAGCTGGCAGATTCTGACATGCTAGTTGTTCTGTTGAAAAGTTTGCCTGAGACAGTGAAGAATTATGTTCTCCATCACAGCGGCGCGACAATTACGAGTCCTACAGGAACGCTGCGATGCGTTGGGAAGAGCAACAACGCCTGTTTAGCGATTTTGGGACAGTAGGCCAAAGCAAGAGATTGAGTTCCCTGGAGGGGAGTGTAGAACATCATTCTCTTGATGCCGAACTCGTAGATGCAGTGGAAGGCAGGTGCGGAAAGTGTGGCAGTCGGAAACACACTGCCCCAGGTTGTACCGCAGACATGAGCAAGATTCGGTGTTTTAGATGCGGTAACATGGGACACATCAGCTTCAACTGCCCTGAGAGCAAAGAAGGTAAAGGTTCCAAAGGAAAGGGTACTACCTTTAGAAGCAAAGGCAGTAGCAAAGGAAAGGGAAAGAAAGGCAAGTTGAATGAAGTTTCAGAGGATTGGACCGACTGGACTGCAGAGAGTTGGGACGATGATGACTATTGGTGGCATGACCAATGGCCGGAGAGCTGTGATGGTCAATGGGGAGTTTCGCAGACATGGTGGGACGATGGTTCTGGATGGTATTGCGACGGGTATGGGTATACCTGGCAACAGGGACCAGTCCAAAGTGCGGAACCGAGTGCAAGTCACGACAATAGGTCTGATGTCCAAAAGACTGGCAGTGTCGGCAGCATGATCATTAATCCTTTGCTGTTTGACATGACATGTGAAACCACTGGAGGTCTTAGGTTTGTGCATGAGCATGAGGTTGCTGACATGGAAACCGAGAATAGGCTTGTGGTTGATTGCAAAGACTTTGAAAGTGAGTTGACTGACACGGGTTGTGTGCTGGCAGAGAGCTGCGACAGCTGTACTCGTGAGTCAAAAGAAAGTGAGTTGACTGACACGGGTTGTGTGCTGGCAGAGAGCTGCGACAGCTGTACTCGTGAGTCAAAAGAAAGTGAGTTGGCTGACACGGGTTGTGTGCTGGCAGAGAGCTGCGACAGCTGTACTCGTGAGTCAAAAGAAAGTGAACTGGCTGACATGGGTTGTGTGCTGGCAGAGAGCTGCGACAGCTGTACTCATGAGTCAGAAGAGAAAGATGAGCTGACTGACACAGGTTGTGTGCTGGCAAGAGGTTGCGACAGCTGTACTTGTGAGTCAGAAGTAGTGAGAAGTGAACTGGCTGACATGGGTTGTGCTGGCAAAAGGTTGCGACAGCTGTACTCATGAGTCAGATGAAGTTGAAGCGGCTGACATGGGTTGTGTGCTGGCAAGAGGTTGCGACAGCTGTGCTCATGAGCCATGGTTTTGTGGTTTGAAGTGTGGAGATGAAGTTGGACTTGGTGATAGTTCCAACTTGGAGACACGTTTTGTTAATGACCCCAGCCGAGACTTGTGTGCCACTGTACCGATGAAAGTCGTTTTGGTGCGTGCGCATGATTGGTTTGATGACCACAGTGAGGTTTCAGTTGAACAGCAGATTGAACCTTACTTGAAGTTTTTGCGACCTTTGCTTTCACAGGTCGCTGACAACACCGATGCTTCTTGGTGGCTTCTTGACTCCGGTGCATCCACAAGTGTTTTGGCTGAATCGAACTTGTCAGCCTTCAGGTCAGTGCTGCAGGACAGTGAGGGATTAGGTAGTTACAAAGCTGCCAATGGATCCTCAGTCAACATGTCAGGCACTGCTGAGATTGGAGTTCAGATGCACATGTCAGGCACATCAGGTGATGATTGGTGTTGGAAGAAAGCACGTTTGAATGTTTTGGTGGGTTCCATCCGGCACAACATTTTGTCAATCACTTCATTGGCAGATTCGGGATGGAGATTCACACAAGGTCCAAAAGGTTTTGATTTGTTTCATGAGAAGCTTGGAATGCATTGTCTTGATGTTGCTTATTTTGCCAATTGTCCTTGGGTTCGTTTGTATCCAGATGTTGGTAGTAGTAGTGCATACAGGTCTGACTTGACTGTGAGTAACACTCATGACTTTTCTGTCGCAGCTGTGTCTGGAGGAGACGACAATGAACTGGCACGTCACCGGAGACAGGGACATATTCCATTCAATCCGAACTGTTTGGAGTGTGCCAAGGGTCGTTCCGTTTTTCAGCACAGAAGAGACAAAGGTGACAGGAAAGAGGTTTCTATTCAGGCCGATTTTGCATTCCTCAAGACATCAGGCGAGATCGCCACAGACGAACTCCCAGGTTCGGTGAAGATCCTTGTGTTAACCGAGATGATGTCGAGGTGCATTGGCTATGTGGTGGTTGGAGAAGATGTCGAAGCAGCCAGGAGACAAATTGTTGTATGGCTTCAACATTTTGGGTTGACTTCGAAGGCAGTCTCCATTGATGTCCACACCGATAGCGAGAGGGCAGTGGGAGAGATCATTGGATCCTCCACTGGCCGATATACGTTCGCTATTCGGAGAGCCTCGCCACAACAACATCGATCAATTGGGTCGGCTGAGCGAGCAGTGAGGGAATTAAAGGAATCCTTCTCTGTACTGAGAGCTGATCTGAATGCACAAGGGTTGGATGTCACGTTTTCACATGAGAATTTGGTTGATGTTTTGACGTATTTGGCTTTGTGCAACAACCATTTTTCAACATCACGAGGTTCAGACAGAAGTCCATTGGAAATGGTGTCAGGAAGGAAGTTATCCAAACCAGTTTCGACTTTGTTTGGTGCTCAGGTTTTGGCAGAGATTCCTGATTCAATTCGGCAGCATTCACCACTTTCCACAAGAAATGTTGAGTGTACTTTCATTCACATGGGATTGGAACGAGGTCCAGTTGTGCAGGGTCTCATTCGTGTGGATGGCAAAGCTGAGTTGATGCGTTTTGTAGCTAGGAACATCAGGGCTATTTCACCTTTGAGATGGGATTTGAATTCGGGACAGGGAGTTTTGACTCAATTTGACACTGGGACTGTAGGTAGTAGACCCCAAATTGTGAATGACAGTGGGACTGCACCAGCTGATATGAGTCAGCTACCTCCTGAAGAGTTGCGAAAGTTGAAAGGTCAAAGTTTGCCGGCACCTTCACAGCCCAAACTCGTCTTGCCAGAGTCCAGCAGTGTGAAGAAGAAGACTGGTGAGTTGCGTTTGGCGCCAGCAGTGCCATTGGCAAAGTCGAACGTTGTCGTGACTCCACAGGAAGTTCCAGCAGAGCCGTCTCGAGTTTCTGTCACTCCATCTCCTACGTCACCAGCAGATACTGCAGATGTAGCTATTGGTAGTCCTGAGAGTTCTGAAAGAACTTCACCTGACGTATCACGTTTTGAACCGACTCGTCGATGTCCAGCATGTGAGAGTGGCATGGAAGCACCTGGTATTAGGCACAACAAGGAATGTAGGAAGCGTTTTGCTGAGTTTGAGGAACAACGGAGAAAGGAAAGACGTGTTGAACCTGCACTCTCTCAGGAGAGCCCTGTTGTTGTACCACAGGTTGAGGTGCCAGTAGAAGAAGTCGATGATGAAGATCTGGTGGTACCGACACCTGAGTCCGCTCGGCGACAGCCGGAAACACAGGTTGAGTACACTAGAAGGTTTAAAAGGAAAGCTGAAACCGACCGAGAGCAGTTGGAAAGAGAGATCCGTGAAGATTCGGAAGAATTGCTTCAAACAAACATGGATTTTGATTGGTTTTGGGTTGGTAGTGGTGAGCCTGTGTTGGTTGCGAGTTTGGGTACACTTGAAGGTCCAGCGTCTTTTGCTCCGGCAACATCTCCAGAAATGTTTTCTGGTTCTCTTGATTCTGTTTGTTTCAATCGAGGCAATGAGCATGATTTTGTGAAGATGCGTCTTGGAGGTCAGGATGTCTTGGTTTGGAAACCGGACAGTATCATAGATGACCAGAGTTTGCAAGAGCTTGATTTGGAACAAGGTTTCAAAGGTATGCAAGAGGAGGTTAGGAACTTGGAACACTGCAAGACTGGCCGCATCATCACCCAGTCAGAACTGGACGACATGAAGAAGGCCGTTCCGAACCTTCGTCTGATCCAGTCAAGGTGGGTTGCAGCTTACAAAAGCAGTGAGAGGGTTCGAACCAGGATTGTTGCGAAAGATTTCAATCGTGGCTCCTCAGCTAGATCCTTGGGATTTAGCAGTCCGACTCCTTCAATCGAGAGTGTCCATTTGGTACTTGCGATGGCAGCGACACGGAAGATGCTTTTGCGTGCATTGGACGTGAGTCATGCCTTCATGCATAGTCCATTGGGAATTGGTGTACATGTTGTCTTGAAAATGCCGTTGTCGATTAGCTTTCCATCAGGTGAAGCGACCTACTATTTGCTTGAAAAGGCATTGAACGGGTTACGTGATGCTTCACTGGCATGGTTACAGCTTCTGACATTTACGGTTGAACATGTAGGCCTTTGGTCGGATTCGTTGGAACCATGTGTGTATGGTGGACAGATTGTGAAAGATGGTCATGAAATTGGGTTTTGCTTGTGTGTGGTGTACGTTGATGACATTCTGTTGTTGTCGACCACTAAGGAAGCCGAAGAATATGTGGTTGCAACTTTGTCGTCTGTAGTGCCTGTGAAGACAACTGGAGAGATCGGAGAAGAGGGAGGATCCCTGACCTTTATTGGTCGTGTCATCAAAAGAGAAAGAGATTCCTCTGAGATCACTCTGGGTGTCGACCCACATTATCTTGACTCTACGTTTCTGGATTATGGTGTTACTCGTGGGTCGGAGAATGTTCCTGACATTTCAGGACATCTGGAGAAAACACTCACGGATAGCAACTTTCAGAAACCTTTGTCAGATGAAGCATACTCACGCTTCAGAAAGGCGTTGGGAAAATTGCTTTGGTTGTCACAGGTGCATCATGACTTGAAGACATGGATGTCTGTTCTTGGGACACAGCAAGCGAAACCGATGCACGGAACTGAACAAGCATTGAAAGCAGTTTTGAGATTCTTGTATGTTGACATGCATGCATGCTTGTGTTTACCGAGCAGAGATGAGACCATCATGAGTCAGGTTGATGATACTCAACTGAGATCAGTCCATCTTCACTCTTTCAGTGACGCTTCGCATGCGCCGTACCGTTTCAACAACCGCAAAGGTGTTAGCGGTGGAGCTGTTTTCTTTGAGAGGTCTTTGGTAAGGTCTCTGAGTCGACAACAGCAAGCTTTGAGCTTGAGTTCATGTGAGGCAGAACTTTATGGTTTGCAATCAGTGTGTCAAGAAAGCGTTGCGTTTGGAAGACTGGTTCACCGTCTTCTTTTTGCACTTCATGAGATCGATGAGCCAGAAGAAGTTGTGATTTGGTTGGAGAGCGATTCAAGCTCCGCCTTGCAACTTGTGAGATCCATGGACGTGCCACGGCGTTCACGACACATTGAAATAAGATTGCATTGGTTACGAGAGCAAATGAGAGAGGGTTTGTTGAAATTGAGACACAGGAGTGGTGTTGAAAATCCAGCAGATCTTTTCACTAAATGCTTGAGTGCCAAAGCTTTCTACAAACATCGCTATGCTCTTGGGATTGTGGTTCCAGATGGTTTGACAGCTGAGTTGGCAGAACTTCGTGAGCTGAGTGTGTTGCAGCAAGTGTTGACTCAGGGTTCTTCAATTGCGATTGTGGAACTGTGTTGTTCGGAACATTCGAACTTGAGAAAGGTCTGTGAAGTTTCGAAGGTCCCATACATTGGTGTAGTTGCTAAGGTGCAGAGTTCTGGAACGTTGAGTCGTGTAGCTGTTTGCATCCGACAGTGGAAGAATTCGTCATGTCCACCTTGGGTGCATATTCATGCATCGACTCCTTGTGGAAGTGGAAGTCCGCTTCGCAATTTCAATCCAGACTCAGTCACTGAAAAGGACCAGGAATGGGATGAGATCATCAACGCGATTGGTGGTTACTTCAAACATGCAGACTCATGTTCGTTTGAGCTTCCAGAACGAAATACCATTTGGTCCCGACCTGAGACAGTGAATCTTTTGCAGAGTTTTGACATGAGGCATGAGGCTTTGGTGAGGTTGTGCAAGACTGGATGTCAGAACAAGGATGGTATTCCGATTGGAAAGACATTGAAGTTTGTTTCCAATTCAGCTTGGTTTGCGCTAAATCTTCACTCCAAACTTTCAACATGCACATGTCAGACTCATGCAGAACTTTATCAAATCAACTATACTGAAACAGCGTTTTACAACCGAAAGTTGGCAAGATACATTTTGATTGCGGTCAAACATGCTTCGAAGAAGAGTTGAGTTTGAGTTTAAAAGGGGGCCCTGTGACAGAGAGAGAGACAGAAGTTGGATCCACGTTTCGTTTCATTCCGTTTCATTTCTGTTTGCACGTTGTTTTCAAACAAACGTTGCCAAAGACAAACAGGAGTTTTCACGATGTTTCATCTTGTGCAGAGTTTTGTTGCGCGATGCTGTAAGATGCAGTGTGTGTGCGCAGTGCAGAACAATCTGAAAGGCCACTGATCCTATCACACTTGTGATGGCGGTTCGACACTTCGTTTCACGTTCTAGGTTGATTGCTCCTAAGAGTTTAGCCACAGTCTAGTGCTTTTTCACTACCGGACGCGGTTTGGTTTGTAGCCATGGCCAAGTCTGGATGGACAGATGAGGATGAGAAAGCTTTGCTTGCTCTTCTTCAGAAGAAGTGGAATAGTGGAAATCCAGGGTCAGGCTATGCAGCCGGATCCAGTATTTTGACTCCTTTGGAGAGTCAAGGAGCAATGACAGACGGAAGCAAGCGACTTCGTGAGGCTCTGGATGATGATGAATTCGATTTGATTTCTTCGGCAGCTGAACCTTTGAATGCACAGTTGCCTGTCATGCCTATCCCAATCTTTCCTGGGATTGCCGACAAGGTCCTTGATCAGCTTACTGCTGATTTGGTGCCTGAAGGAATGAGTTTTCGAGATTGGAGCAGAACGAAGTTTGCGTTTGGAAAGTTTGCCAATGAGGGCAAAACATACCGTGAAGTATATGTCGATGAAGAGATGGCAGGATATTGCAAATGGAGTATGGGTCACCTGGGAAACAAGAGTACAAGTCCAATTGCAAAGGATTGGTATTCTTTTCTCTGCGCATGCAAGGTTGTGGAGGACTCTGGAAAGGTTGGAAAGCCAAAGGGTTGCTTCACTGGAACTTCAGTGCAGAGGCAGTTGGGTGATTGAGAATATCTTCATTGGTGCAAAGGCGAGGAAAGACTATGAGCTGGTTGTTCATTGGATGGTGGACAACGGGACAATTCGTATCATATGTATTGACCTGTTAAGCTTTAGCGACACGTGCTGAAGTCTGGATGGGTTACAGCGTATACCTATGGAATGGAGTTCATCTCAAAAGGGGGTGTGAAAATTTGACATCTGTGGTGAGATGAATCCATTGGTCTTTTCTGCATTGGAAGAAGTGAATTTGGTTTTCATCTTGATGATGAGCTCAACCGTGATGGTTGACATCGTATTTGCACGTTTCATGTTTTGCACGTTTTATTGGAGATGACGAAACCCAACAACGATATACTTTTCGTCTTCTTTGAGTACTTTGATTGCACGGAGAACATTGTGAGGATTTGAATTTGTATAGTGACATGGAAAATCAAACCATTTTCCATATACTTTGCTTTAGTTTTGTCGACAGAATCATCGCAGAAGTGCACGAAGGAATCGTGAGAAGATCGTAGAATTCATTTTTGACTTCGGAAGAAGGAACTTTGTTTGACATTGATTGGAGAAGAGTAGTGTGTTTTGTCTCTCAATGATGATAGCGAGAGCAACGTTCTGAAAGGCATTCAGAACTGGAGTTGCTAACAGATCTGAGGGAGACATCATAAATCATGTTTTGGTGCTTGAAATGTTTCAACGTTTTTCAAACACTCAAACTTATTTAAACAAACAAACCATGTCTTGATGTAAAGACTTTTTGTGAGGACATGTGTTTTTGATCGCTTTTGTGAAGTTAGCAGAAAGATGCTGACTGGCGACTCCGCATCGTTTTGTGTCAAGGCGTGACACACCAACAAGAACCATAGCGACATGAGCAAGACATTTCTCCTTGTTGCTTGTGTGTTTGGTAAAAGTGGCTGAGCTCTGGGAGTGGTTGACTTGGTAGCGTGGACGGTTCTAGTGAGTTAAGGACGACGTCCTGGACGCTGACCCAAGGGTTTCGAAGGTTGTGTACCTTCCGCAGATGATGCCACCAAACTTCTAGAGAAGGCCCGACAGAAGCTTCAAGGCATCCAAAACATCCCATCCCAGAGGGTTATTGACCTTGAGGCGGCTATACGCCAACTCCGTCAGATTGGCTGTATCTTGGATAGCTGTACCATATCTGCCAGTTATTACGAAGTAACCCAGGCGCAGAAAGCCATACTACAGCTTCACCATACAGCCAGGGGAGCCAGCATCTCATCTGAAGAACTCAATGCACAGATATCACCACGCACTGATGACGAGTACAATCTCCCATACCATGAAGACGAATTGCAAGACCACTAGCACAGTGGTGTCTACCGCACCCGCAAGTTTGATGCAGTATGATGATTGGAAAAGCAGTTCTGAGCGGACTCTGAGTGTGCCCTAAGTGCTGTAGCCTCGAGGTCATTTTCACCTTTGACCATGTTTCACTCTCCTGTTTCACTGCGGCAGTTTTTCTCACCACTTTGCTGCGACCCGGCTTTGTCGGTGTTTGCTTCAAAGTGTCAGAGTGAATGTCATGCCGTGAAGGCTGCTCTTTGTGATCTCGGGGGATCCTAGCTGGGGGGATCCCTGGTTTCCGCATTGAGCTTTGTTGCTTCCTGCACCCTTTGCTGTGGCCCATGGTGATTTTGTGGTTTTTCCTGTTGTTGTTTTGTTTTATGGGCCTGCCAATATAACACATAAGTTGTCATCTGCACGCGCCGAGATGATACTAAGCTATCACCTCTTGCCTCAACGATCTTTTTCACCCATAACTGGAACCTGTCACGTCACTGTTTTGCGGTTGTGTGGTTGTTTGTGTTTTGTGTGGGTTGTTTTTGTTTGTGTTTGTTTTTGGTGTTGTGTTTGCTTTTGGTTCTTTGTGTTTCGGTTCTTGTTCTCTAGTAATGTGACAGGGCAATAGGACTATGTACCGGTCCTCGACCAGTTTACTTTCGCGGCCACTACAGCTTCGGCCCCTGCGTGAATTAATTAATTAATCTCATATGCAACATGCTTGGAAACATGTTGAATGACCTGGCGGAAGCCATACGGCGTTGGACGGAAAAAAATGGTTTGGAGAGCTGTATCTTAGGCTTGAAAGTCACAGCATCTTTCGACCGCTCCGAATCATACACCAGAGTGATCGATGGTCAGGCAAGATGCATCACGCCCGAAGTCAAGCCGCAGAATTCCTCATCAAGACCCTCAAAAAGAACAGTCCCAGCCACTGCACGGGCTAAAGACAGTTATCAAAGAAGAGGTGCTGCCGAAAAATGACCAACCAGAATTCCCATCGCTCGAACTGTTGGCTGGCAGAGACCTTTTAGCACCTGACTCATGGAAGTGCAAACGTGCGCAAGTTAGCCTCAAAGCAACCTTTTAGTCGACGGGTTCCATACGCAAAGCCTGTCATCTGCATGGTGAATGAGGTGGATCTCTCTCAGCTGAGATAAGTTGTATGTCGTCAGCAGCGATGGTGGTAGCGCAATGGCTGCTAGTACGGTTTTGCCACCAACGTCTGGGAATTCTAAGAGGATGGTTTCCCATACCATTTCTGCATACGAGCCAGCGCTGTGCCCTCGAATGTAGAGAGAGCCTACCATGTATCCTGTTAATCTCAGAAGATCTACTGGGCGGATTTCAGGGGGCAGACATGCTCCGACTAGCGGATGTGCAACTAGTAACTTAGTGAAAAGCCGCAGGCCATGCATGTACCCGGGCCACGGCAGTTTCTTGTATGCTGGGATGATAGGACAGAAGCGCAACAGTTTCATGGCCCGACTGATGATCTGCGCCTGCAATTGGTCCGCACTGCGCATTTCTAAGACACGGCACCAGATGTGTGCACCTATGGGAAACATAGCGATGTGCAGTAGCAAGTATTCTTGTGTGTGGGCAGTGCCTGCTACTGTGCCAGCTCTTGCATTCCACCCAACCCAGTGCACTGAACGTCCAGGGACCCTGGGTCAGCGTCATTGAGTTGCCAGGAGGTGTTATCCATGACAGTGATTTTCCAATCAGTGTATTTGGGGTCTGTATGGCTAGCAAGAACTTCATTGATGGCTAGCTCTGCGTTGCTAGGGTCAATTTCCAGTCGTCGTTGCAGCGCTTCCAGCAGAGGGAGGATTGGGGCAGTGGGGAGCTGGAGGCTCGCATGCTGACCGCAGAAGACATAGGCAGGCTCGCAAGCCTTGGGCCAGGGTGTATGGTCATTGCTGCTGTTGGGGGCTTCCACTGGTGTCCAAAGGCTCTGGAGAAGCAACACCTGCGTCTTGGTAAGGCTTCTGTTTTGTGGGACATGCGGCTTGGCGACTATTTTACTCCCTCTAACAAAATCGCAACCTGTGGGGTGTGTCCATAACGGTGGTGCCTCGTCGACTCCTATGAGCGACACTGCAAGCGGTTGCAGCCCTTTGCTTAGCCACTGTTGGAGTTGGTGTCCTAGGCCTACTTTACTCCCATGGAAGGCGTGCACTATTGGCGGCAGGCTATACCCTATGGTTACTCCTTGCTTTGGAACAATTTGTCTCCTGGAAGACAGAGTATGGGGAAGTCGGCTGGGAAAACTGACATAGGGGAGAGTGCACCTTGCTCGAAAATGGGGCGCGCCCAGGTAAGGAATGGCGGGGTCCGCTCGACAAAGTCCGGACCAAGGTATCGGCCATCTCTCTGACGCGGCCATTCTCCTTGCTCCGGGATGGGGAATGCAATGGCTCCCGCCCATTCGCCCAACATCGCCCATGCATGTGTCCAGTCAAGCGGGGTTCTAGCCTTACATCCTAGTAGGGGGGTGAGAAGTATCCCGCCCCTCATTGCTTCCGCAGAGTCTTCTGGCACAGCGGTTGTAGCTAGGAAACTGGCTCGGCTATCGTGGAGTGCGGTGACCCAGTCATCTGCTGATCTGCGGTTGGCAGGGTGGGTATTCGTCCTGTCTTTGGGGCGGGTGCATCACTCGGAGAGGAGCTTTGGGCAGCAGCCAGTGGCATGAATGCTGCCGGGGTTGCTTGGTCCATTTCAACATCAGCTGCCTCGGTCGGGATATGTTCTGTCACTATGATCAAGCCGGCATTGAGTTCAGCCTTGGCTTCTGTGGCAAGAAGTACTGCTGGAGGGCACTGGTTAGAGCTGGCCATTGTGTTGTGTTGCATTGCTTCGGCTCTGCTTGCCTTATCCGTCATAAGATTGATTAGTTCGGCTATCTCAAACAATGAGGTCGGCACGCAGTCAGAGTCGATGAGTGCAAAATTTACAGTGGGGAACATTAAGCACAGCGCCTCCAGAGCTGCAGCACCAGCCCAGGTATAATGGACCTGATGCAAACCTGTGTCAGCATGAATGGGAAAATGGATAGCAGTCGTTTTCTCTTGGTAGGGGCCAGTTACTGTACATCGGCCTTTGATCCAGGGTGCAAAATGCGGCCAGTAGGCTGGAGGATCAGTGCCGGACAGTTTGCGGTTGTCCACATAAACATAGACGGTGGCATACTGTGGCAACCATGAGAGATTATCTATGATCCACTGGAAGAGCGTTCTATGATGGACCTGGCTGGCTGCGGGGCGTCGGATGCCGTTCCCTTCGTCCACCATGAGCGCAGGGTATGTCAGGGGTGACCGGGGCATTCGACAAGAGCCGACATCTGCCCATTTCCACCTTTGTTTGATATCGTCCATGCCGAGCGGGGTCTCAATTTCTTTTTCCGAGAGGAAAAGTTCGTCAAGCTGGTGGCTTAATTGTGTGACCTCCTGTACATTGAAGAAATCTATAGGTGCGGCAATTTCCCACCGTTCCCTTGGGGGAGGCTCGGCCCCTTGTTGAAAATACGGAGCGTCATCTTCTGTTTCGAGGGCGTCAAAGTATTCTGTATCACTGTCCATTGACACATCCTCGACTGTGTTATCTGGGGCGGTTGGCTCTGCTGGTTCGATGTCTGTATCTGAGTCATCAGGGTCAGGCGACGCCAATGAAATGAACCTATTTGGTGTCATAAGCTGTTGCAGCATGCTGACGCCGGCTTGACCCTGAACAGCCGGTACCCGGATGTCAGGTGCCAAGTGACCAGCCGAAAATAGTGAATGCTATATGGGCAGAGAGTGCAAAATGTGTCAACAGGATTGGCTAGGCTAGGGAAACCCCGAACGCCCGGCACCCGGGGTCAGGGTTCCCCGTTGCGGGGCCAATTCGTTGGAGGTGAAACAAGTAGGAAACAAAACAATCAGGGTTTGTCTAACACCTTGGTGTGCGAATTGATGTCGGATGGCTGACCTAGCTATGAAAACTAGTGGAGCCACAAAAGCTGCAGTGCGAACAATTGAGCCACTGACAGTTTATGCAACCTTCTTTGCCCAAAGTACATGTTAGTTCGACAGAAGTTGAGATGACTGACGGCGACAGGACCTGGGACACACGCCTAACCAAGACAGCTTAGCAGACAAAAATCACCATAAATCCCCTTACTCCGGCTTGTGGGGGTCATACTTGAGTGGGTACTCTCCCATACGGTAGGTTTGGGGGGTATTATCCTGGCACGCAGCTGCTTTTCTCTTGGCGCATCTGTGGAGTAGGCGGCATTAGAAATGGCACTGATCAGGTGGTTTCACACAGTCAGGTGCACGCAGTGCTAGCTGTCTGCATGGTCAGTCAATGATTTCCATTTCCATATCTGCAACAGGAGAGGGTTGCAGAGTGCCTGGTGATTGGTCATCTTGCATTCTTTTAAGGCGCTTTCTAATGCGCGTGAGATGCTCGCGGGCATTGACAAGCCGCGTTTCATGGAAGGCCACTCTTTCACAGGCTGTCTTCTCCATGTTCTGTAACGTCGGGATGTCCGCTGCGGCGAGGTCGACGTCCTGCCTGGATTCGCTGGCGGGCTCAGGGCTGCTAGCACCAGCAGTGTCAGTTGCTTGAGTCTCTGGCGATTCTTTGGGTGTATTTGCAGGCGACGATTCTTCTGTTGATGTGTCGTCGTGGGCTGCGGGCTGTTCCGGAGGTTGTTGCTGCTCATCATCTTTGCTGTGAGCTGCAGAGTGAGAGTCAGAGGATAACACGCCGGTACCCGGGGTATCCGTTTGTGCTTTGTTCGCAGGCGGGGCCGATGGTGGGCCTGGTCTTCGGTTAAATAATGATTGTGCACTGATTTTGTCAGGTGGCTTGCTTTGCTGCGGGGTTGGAGCTTCTGCCACCACGCCTGTACTGGGATTGGACGATGCGGCGGTTGCCGCGTTGTCTGTGCTTTGTTGACTTGCGGCCAGCAAATTGGCTGGTTTTTGGGTCTGCCTAGCCTCCGCTGGTCGGCTATCTGCCAACGTTTGTTGGTTCGCTTGATGAATAATAGACTGCAATTCCATATATTGCCGCTCTCGGTCAGCCACTTGCTGTGGCGTGCTCTGAGTACCCTTGGGGTCCTGTGGAGTATCTGCTTGCAGTTTTTGTACTGGCTGCTTTGCTGCGGATCGCTCCGTCCACCTGGTTGGTAGCGGCGGAGGCGGAGGTTGTGCCCGTTTCGCATGCTGAGAAGATTTAAGTTGGTCAATGCGTGGCTGAATTTCATCTCGCAATTCAGGTGGGTACGGCTCTCCGGTCTCAGCTAACCACTGTATAGTTTCTTCATGCGTCCACAGGGTGGTTCTCCACAATGGGATGGTATTGTCATCATTGACCCAGAACAATGGCTTAGGCGGTAGCAACTCGTGGGCTTCTACAATCAAAGGTAGTAGGAAAGCTAGTCTCTTTTGCTCATGGAAGATCGCTGCTCCGTTCGGATGAACTTTGAGGTGAGTCTGGTTCCACACAAAGGGTTGCACGACACGCATGGTATGAGCGACATTATTAAATATGGATAATCGGACTTTGGTATACGGTGGCGCAACACCGTAGACTTTTCCATCCCAGGGTGGTTCAAGAAAGCCCCACCGCTCTTTCCGGCCGTAATTAACGGTCTCCCAAAAGGCAGGGTCAAACTCTTTCTCAAGGACGTCAGCAAGAGTAGAAAAGATAAGCCATGGTACCTCGTCGATATACAATTGGTATTCCACCAGCGTAAAGTTATATGTTGTTTGGCAATCTCCTACCCATATTGTGCCCCTCACTGCAAGAAAGCGAACGTTGCTGGCTGCTGGCATGTCCCAATTCATTCCAGCCGATATGTCCAGTAGGTGTTGATCAGAAACACTGATTTGGCCAGACGGAAAAGGGTTTGGCTTCGGCATACCAGCAACAGGTACCCTGCAGTGGCAGCACTCTCCGGAGTGGAGGCAATTGCGTGGCGTATGGTTAGACCAAACGACAGGAACCACTCGCTATTGCGGGCAGCGGCCAAACAACGAGAACCCCGTGTTGGCTTGAATGTATGAACGGGCGAGCAAATTAGAAGTTGGGGTCAATGAGGATCCAGGCAACACTGGCTTATGCAGGTGCGGTGTCCTCACAGTTCGAGCCAACGGCTGCTGACGGAGACAGTGAATCATGTTCGGTTCAGGCACAGTTAACAAAATACCAGACACTGCAACGGTGGGAAGTATGTACAACATGTTACCGGTGACAGGATTGGAGTGAAGGTGCATTGTGGTTCAGTAGTAGAGACATGACACAGGAGGAAGTGGCAAGGAGCGGAGCAAGTGGTGGGGCAGCAGCACATGACAGGAGGAGGTGGCTATCTGTGCAAGATATGCTAGAAGCGATGGACCCTGAGGAGCACTATCAGCAAGGAGCACACATTATTGAGAGGATATATATGGCCGTCAGGATATTGGGAAGAGGGTGATAGTCATGAGTGTGTGAACCATGTGAGATGAGTACCTGGTAGGGTGAAAGCGGAGCTGAACCCTCACCATTACCCAAGGTGCCCTTGGGAACAGTAGGGGAATGAGAGACACATGTGTCGTGTTCCTACTGATGTGAGGGGCACAGCGGGGGGTGAGGGCATGAGGGACTACTTAGATAGATGGTTGAGTGCGGGAAGCAGTTTCAATCAGCTCTATCCTTTAAAAAAGGGGGGGTATACCTACAATGTGACGACTCACTTGTTAGAGGGGTTCTATGGTGGTTTCGAGGGAGTACGGATTGCTGACTGCTTGACTGTTTCTTGGCGGCAGGTGGGCACTCAGCGTAGCCAAGTTAAAAACTTCTATCTGTACATTGCTGCACCGCACTTCATCGCAGTAGTATACGCAGGATGCGTTGTTCCGTCGTGAGCATTGTTCGGTCACAACGGGCGATAAATCCACTGATCTCCAGGTGGGCGGTTCGTAATACTCCGCTTAGTACTTGCTCGTCAAATCCTATGTCGTCCAGGTCATCCATGGTTTCCTCCAACTGGTACTGCAATCTCATGGCCAAAAGTTTAACACGATGGACAAAAAGGAGCTGCTGGAGTAAGGCACGAACATGGTCAGCAGTTGCGCTACGCGCTGCCCTGTGCATGGATAAGGTCCGAAATGCTGTACAGCGCTAATGGACGTCCAGAGGCTGGTCTGTGCAAGAACTTATTTGCCAGAAAATCTTGCCAGCTACCTGTCACTGATTGTTGACGCCCATGGAGTTAGCGCTGCTCTGTGCTAATAGATTTTTGGAGTTACACTTGTAGCCCAAAAACCTGATCCTTAGGCCATGGGCCTTGGCAGAAAAAAGCAAGACCGTTCACGAGCTGCTTACTTGGCGCACAGGTATGCGAGCTATCGCAAACCAATGCCTGGTACTCTGGTTAAACTCCGTCCAGGACACCAGCGCCAGGACTTGCTGACCAAAGAGAGCTTCACAGCTGCATGCCGCCGTCTGGCATATGGGGCAAGGCAAAGGCTGTTTCGGCGCGAATTAAGTACAGAACACTATGATGGCACCGGTTCGGAGCAGTGTACCGCATATCAGAGTAGTAGTTAAGAATCTCGCCATTACCCAAGGTACCCTTGGGAACAGCAGCTGTCCTACACTGCTAGCCCTCTAGGCTCTATCAAGCTCTGAGTATGAGGTGCAATGGGCGGCGAGAGCACTATCTACTTGAACTTGGCGGCACTGAATGTCCTACCGGCTCAATTACACTGCACGAGGGAGGCGTCATCGTGGTACTTCTCTGTCCTGCGTCGGTGGTGCATGGCCATTGATCTTCTGCGGTGTCGTGTGGAAAGTGATGTCCATCACCCGGGAGCAACCCTCATTCATTTGACGATTCTGCGGAATTTCTTATAGCCACATTGATGGTAGTTCTACAACTTAGGCTGAGATAGTGCGCAGGCTGGCAAGGTGATAGTGAGAAACAACTCTAAGTATAGGCGTTGCTCAGCATGGCGATGCTTCCAACACGGCAATAACTATCAGGAGCAAGGGTGTGTCGTATATATTGTTATAAAAGGCCCTCTTCATGTGGTAAACTGGACGGATGACAATTGGGCAACAGTTATTTCTGGGAGCAACCTTTGACCATTTGGCCAGTTTTATGGAACATCCACCCGCAGGGTTGGCTACAAGGTGGGAGATTAGGGGTTGAGTGCTTGGGTAGTGTGCTGATGGCTACCATTATGGTTAAAGCAGAGAAGATATATCTTTCCCTGGGACGTGCGAGTCAGCAATAACTACCCAGCATTTGCTGGCATCTGAGCGTGGACAGGGAAGTGTCACCCATTCGTTTTTACTATGAGATGCTTCATTCGAAAAGGTAACAATTTAAGTGGCACGTAGCGCTGAAGGGCAGTGTTACTCAGCTTGAACTACTGCACCTAACCATTGGTACGGCACCCGAATAGAAAGGCCCGAAGCAAATAAGACTCCAAAAACTAACCTAGAAGCTTGTGATTGTGCAGTGGACTACAATGCGCAGGTAGATCGGAGGGTCAGAGAATATGGCATGGTACAGGACTTACCTACAGACAGACAGAAAACGAGATTCAAAGACAGCAAATGATTACTACTGTTTTTTTCGTAGTTTATATCAGTCCGAAGGAGCCTTAGCAACTCGATGCGGGTCACTGAAAACCTTTTCCATTACCCAAGGTACCCTTGGGAACAGAAAGGGTCGCATGGCAGTTGCATAGTGATTATCCCACCGCTAGTCCATCCTTTCAGGGCAAAATGTTTTGCACTCTGCTTCACGATGCCTGTGTTTGCTGAGGAGCTGGAGTACAGAGAGTATATATTTTTTTTTTCCTTCACTTCCCACCGTTTCCCCTGGGTGGGAAGTTGATTCCCTCTGGACGCCCAGAAAGAGGCAAACAGGAGTTCGAAACAGAGTGGAGCTATACTGCGAGATATACCTTTAGTCAACTGTGAGGTGGACATGGTCGTGTTGAGCAGTTACTACAGCCTGGCAACCTAATAGCGTCTGCAGATTGATATTTAGGCTTAGCTGAGTCTCCGCGAGCGGCTGAAACTGGGTCCTGTCTGTGGGACCACTTAATCCCCTGGGAGTGCCATATCATTAGTGGGCAGCAGAAGGTCGCCCATAATTTGGAGTCCTCCAGGTTAAAGCTGGTGCGCATATAACACTTTGGGCTAGTTTGCTTAATTATGGAAAGGGTCTTCTACTATCCGAGGCTAGTGGTTCAGTATTAAAATGTCCTCATGGGTCTTGTGCAGGTGGGGAGGGCTACCTAGGGTACCCCTGGGAGCCCACCCCACTTGACCTGACCAGTGTTCATGAGGCATAAGAACTAAATTGGCGGGGGGTGGGTACAAATAAGGTAGTGAGCTGATAAGAGTTACTTGGCGGTCACAGGAGGTCTAGATCAGCAATAACTACGTTGCAGTAGCCTGAAGCTGCCTGGGCAGTGACAGGCTGTTTGTCTTGGGGTTGGGTCACCTTCCGCAAGATCACGTTAACTTAGTGGGTTGTAGCTTTATACTTCTGGGCGACTATGATGGAGTATATCCTGAAGCTCATTATTAGGGGTTGCATTAGTCCCTGATAAGTGAGCAACAGAGAACCGGTTGCTTTGTGGTCACCGAGGCAGCAACAGAGTCCGGGCGGACGTTTTAACTCACTCCCGTCGAGCGTTCGCGTCGAGCACGCAGTTTGGCAAGGGCTTCCAAGGGGGTGGCGCAGATGTGTGGCGATCCTTGAACACTGCGCTGTTTACGTTGGGAACTGTGGGGTGCACGACGGGTGAGGGATAGGGCATGGCTGCTGGCGGTATGCTTGAGGGTATCTACGTATGCGTTGCGCGCCGTGGTAAGGGAGGTGACTTTGAACCATGTCTGACCAAAGTAAAGCTGATACTTGGACAGAACTTCCTTCTCGATCTGCCTTACCATTTGTTCAGGAGGCGGGGGAGCAACTAAGAAACCATCATGTAGCCACACCAAAGATTGTGTTGGGTGGCGGGCAATAAGAGCACGAATGGTGTCCTCGACAATTGTGGCTTCAAAGTGCTCTAGCAATCGAAAAGCGCTGTCGTTATGGTTGACCAGGAACTCTGGGCGGAAACGCGGTAGCAACTAAGTAGTCAGGGTTGTACTCAAAGACCCGAGTTGGCAGAGGATTGCGCTTACACTCGCACTGGGGGAGTCATCAACCAGAGAGCTTAGATATCGGTATGTAGCATCAAGGGAGCTATTGATAACAACCAGAATCCCCATCGCTCGAACTGTTGGCTGCCAGAGGCCTTTTAGCACCTGACACGTGGAAGTGCATTTTTTTTCCGTCCAACGCCGTATGGCTTCCGCCAGGTCGTTCAACATGTTTCCAAGCATGTTGCATTTGAGATTAATTAGTTAATTCACGCAGGGGCCGAGCTGTAGGGCCGCAAAAGTAAACTGGTAGAGGACCGATACATAGTCCTATTCCCTTGTCACTTTGGAGAACAAACAAAAACCGAAACACAAAGAAACAAAAGCAAAAACCACACAAACCAAAAAACAACACAAACAAAAGCAACCCACACAAAAAACAACAACACGTGGAAGTGCAAACGGGCACAGGTTAGCCTCAAAGCAACCATTGATGTCCCTATGCTGGGCACAATCATAGAGCAAAATGGTGATGGACTCCTGAAGACTTGGAATGGCCACTGCACATTGACGGTGCAGTCAGACAATGTTGTATTCATCGAGCCGCTAGCCTGCAAGAATTAGACGACATGCTCAAAGAATATGACATGAAAAGAGATTCAGTTGAAATCAACCATGATGCACCTCAATGGTCCCACCATGCAGTATGGAATCGACGGTACATGGAACCGAAACCAGGATACACACTGCACTGGAACAACTATGGGCTGATTCCAAGCCTACCATAAGCAAGAAAACGTCCACGTCATATGAAATCCAAACAAATGACGTCTTGCGTGCAGTAGCGGCCATTCAGCATCTTCCATCCTCCACGCCACCCGATAGCCCCTTCCTAAGAGCGTTAGGGACAACAGCTGCTCTCAAGGCCCCACCACAAACTGACAGCGCAAAGAGCCCTGGAGGAATGGAAACGCACTTTGTGTGAAAACAAGGCAGTGGCAATCCTCGCAGAGGTGCAAGCCGGCCGACCAACCATAATCCATAAAGATGGTGGTGATTACCGCAACCACAATGGTGATTACCGCAACCACAATTTTGATGCTGATGCCAAAAAAAGACAACTGAGCACAGAGTCTTTTAGCCCTCGTGCAATACACATGGATAACCCTGGCCAACATGATGATTGGAAAAGCACTTCTGAGCGGACTCTGAGTGTGCCCTGAGTGCCATTGAACGACCTGGCGAAAGCCATACGGCGTTGGACGGGAAAAAAAGAGTGTGCCCTGAGTGCCGTAGCTTGCTGTCCTTTTCACCCTAGACCATGTTTCACTCACCTGTTTCACTGCGGTAGTTTTTTCTCACCACTTTGTTGTAACCCAGCTTTGTCGGTGTTTGCTTCAAAGTGTCAGGGTGAATGTCATGCCGTGAAGGCTGCTCGTTGTGATCTCGGGGATCCTGGCTGGGGGGATTCCGCATTGAGCTTTGTTGCTTCCTGCACCTTTTCTGTGGCCCATGGTGATTTTGTGGTTTTTGTTTCCGTTGTTGTCTTGTAATATGGGCCTGCGCACATGACACATAAGTGGTCATCTGCATGCGTCGAGGTGATACTATGCTATCACCTCTTGCCTCAACAGATCTTTCTCACCCAAACTGGAACCCTTCACGTCACTGCTGTGTGGTTGTGTGTTTGTTGTTTTTTGTGTGGGTTGCTTTTGTTTGTGTTGTTTTTTGGTTTGTGTGGTTTTTGCTTTTGTTTCTTTGTGTTTCGGTTTTTGTTTGTTCTCCAAGTGACAAGGGAATAGGACTATGTATCGGTCCTCTACCAGTTTACTTTTGCGGCCCTACAGCTCGGCCCCTGCGTGAATTAACTAATTAATCTCCTATGCAACATGCTTGGAAACATGTTGAACGACCTGGCGGAAGCCATACGGCGTTGGACGGAAAAAAATAATCCATAAAGATGGTGGCGAAATGCTCATTGCCATTGCCTTGACAGGCCGAAAGCACCAGTTGATGACCCTGCAGCATTCACACGCGAAATGACGCGGATCCTGCGCGAAAAACAAAACCACCCACTCATCGGCCAAATGATGAAACCAGCGGAGAGTAGTGATCCACCCCCCGCCAATACCGCAGCCAGTAGCGCCAGTAGCAGTGAAGAACCTCGCACCACCTCACACGTGCAGTTCCAGTAAGCTACTCGAGATAACGTAGGGAACCTAAGTTTCCCATACACGCATTTAGCCTGTGACCCGAGCTAGGTTGAGCGGCTTTGTCACCATGGGGTACCCATGGTTGACCACTGCCCGTTGTGGTTACCTTTGCTTCGCGGACAGACTACCGGTGGCGGTTCGATTCCCCGCTGGTCCGCAGGTAAGTCTCAAAGTGTGGTGACCAGGCGAAAGCCGATTGGCGCCGTCCACAAAAAAAGTTGGTTACCTTTGCTGCAAGCATGCCGGAGCCAGTTTGGGACGGGAGGCGGTGGGGACGGTTATAATAACCTTTTTCAGGGTGTTTTTTGTTCGTGTTGTTTTACCTTAATTGTTGTATGGTAGTGTAGTGCGATGTCAAAGTACATCTAGCCATGGTGCCCGTCGCCGTTTGACCTTCGTTCAACCAATCTTTCGACCGGCCAATGACTTTCACCACACCTCTCCATGCCTTTCCTTGACCAAGGTTGCAACACGGTGTTTTTTGTGTGGGTTGCTTTTGTTCGTGTTGTTTTTTGGTTTGTGTGGTTTTTGCTTTTGTTTCTTTGTGTTTCGGTTTTTGTTTGTTCTCCAAGTGACAAGGGAATAGGACTATGTATCGGTCCTCTACCAGTTTACTTTTGCGGCCCTACAGCTCGGCCCCTGCGTGAATTAACTAATTAATCTCATATGCAACATGCTTGGAAACATGTTGAGCGACCTGGCGGAAGCCATACGGCGTTGGACGGAAAAAAAAGACCAAGGTTGCAACACGGTGTTAATCGAATGCCCAGAGGCTTGACGTCCACCGAAAAACCTGTAGACAGCTTAGCCTTTGGGATGGAACGACCGACTCCTATCAAAGATGCCGCTGTCCATCGCCTTGCAAAGTCCATTACCCAACTGACCCTCTGCCAGGTCACCACCAGCGAAGTCGATGATGCCACCAAACTTCTAGAGAAGGCACGCCAGAAGCTTCAAGGCATACAAAACATCCCATCCCAGAGGGTCAATGACCTTGATGCGGCCATACGCCAACTCCGCCAGATTGGCTACATATTGGATAGTTGTACAATATCTGCCAGTTACGAAGTGACCCAAGCGCAGAAAGCCATACTGCAGCTTGATCATACAGCCAGAGGACTTGCAAGAGCACTAGCACAGTGGTGCTCACCGCAACCACAATTTGATGCTGATGCGGGAAAAAAGACAACTGAGCACCAGGCCTTTCAGCACTCGTGGCAATGCACATGGATAACCCTTGCGATGATGATTGGAAAAGCACTACTGAGCGGACTCTGAGTGTGCCCTGAGTGCCGTAGCCTTCCTGTCATTTTCACCTTGGACCATGTTTCACTCTCCTGTTTCACTGCGGTAGTTTTTCTCACCACTTTCGTTGCGACCCGGCGTTGTCAGTGTTTGCTTCAAAGTGTCTGGGTGTAATGTTATGCCGTGAAGGCTGCTCTTTGTGATCTCGGGGATCCTGGCTGGGGGGATCCCTGGTTTCCGCATTGAGCTTTGTTGCTTCCTGCGCCCTCTGAAGTGGCCCATTGTGATTTTGTGGTTGGTCTTGTTGTTGTTTTGTTTTATGGGCCTGCGTCAACATGGCACACAAGTTGTCATTTGCATGCGCAGCTATCACCTCTTGCCTCAATTGATCTTTTTCACCCATTAACTGGTAACTGTCACGTCACTGCTTGGTGGTTTGTGTTGGTGTTTGCTTTTTGTGTGTGTTGTTTTTTGTTTTTGTTTTTGGTGTTGTTGTTGTTTTTGTTTCTTTGTGCTTCGTTTCTTGTTTTCTGATGAACGTGACAGTACATAGGACTATGTATCGGTCCTCTACCAGTTTACTTTTGCGGCCACTACAGCATCGGCCTTTGCGTGACTTAATTAATCAATTAATCCCATATGCAACATGCTTTGAAACATGTTGAACGACCTGGCGGAAGCCATATGGCGTTGGACGGAAAAAAATTTTTAGTCCACTCTCTAATCCGAGAATCAAGACCCTGGCGGTCCAACATCGCCAGCATAAGAAACGGAGCCAGCTCATCCCTGAGTTTTCCACAACAGACTGGCATCCGAACACATATAAACTCTGAAAACCAAAAATTGATCCCTTCTTCCAGCAGGAGAGAATACCAAGAAGGTGATCAGACACAAACAACCACCGGAGAAATCCTTGTGGGGACATGGCACACCCCGGAACAATTTGTAAACAAAGCTCTGCACTCTTCACACCCGATGGAAGAGAATACCTTGCATAAAATTACAAATGATGCCATCGATTTTGTTGCCAAGAGCTCTTCAAGATTAGTATCCATAGAGAGGAAAAAGAACCTGTTAAAGGCAAAAATTCTGTCTAGGCAATTGGAAAGCCAGGAAAAAGAACTCCACGCTGGCCTCCCAACCTCAATTCAAAAAGTAGTTCAACAATTATGACGACATGGAAGTGGTCCACTTCATGAAGGAAGGGGTCCCCCTTGTAGGAACCCATGATCACCCCTCTTGCTATGCTATGAAGCTTAAGCTAGCCTCCACTTGGAATCCACGGCCCAAGAGGAGGTGGATGTAGATTTCCTAGAAGGCCCCTTCCACTCCGCGGAAGAAGTCACCAACCTGTTGGGACATTCAAAATAGAGAATCATGAGAAGGTTTGTAATTGAGCAGGGAGCAAAGCTGAGGCCTATAGACGATGGATTAGAAGCTCAACTCAACTCTGCGTACACATCCACAAAAAGACCTGCAGGATGCGGATTACGTTGTAGCCATGGCACTGAAATTGGGCAAACACAAGAGACTGAACTGGGTTGGTAAAACCCTGGATCTTTCAAAGGCTTACAAACAGCTTCCCATCAAGCCCGGCCATAGGGACCTAGCTGTTGTGTTTTTTAGAGATTCCCAAGGCAAGCCTAGGTACTGTGTCCCTATGCCCTTATGTTTGGCTCCACAGCCGCCGTGTACGCATTTAACAGGGTGAGCAGATCCATTTGGTTCTTGGTGAACGTAGTTCTCAAGGTACCCTCTGCGGTGTACTTCGATGATTATCCAATGTTCTCGCCTGAGGGTTCTTCTCAAGACACCGATGCCCTGGTGTCGGATTTCTTGGACTTGTTGGGTTGGCGTCACGACAGGACGGGTCCCAAGGGAAAGCCCTTCTCGCCATCCTTCGATGTCTTGGGTATGACTTTAGATCTGAGTAACTTAGAATCGACGGGACACCTCACCTTGAAAAACAAAGAAGGCAGGGTGGAAAAGATAGCGGCTAAAGTACTGCAGGTCCAGCAATCAGGCCAAATGTCTCTTCCAGAGGCTCAGGAGATTCATGGGTTACTAAACTTTGCCACAGACTTTGCGGGGAGGTCTTTGAGATACAGCTGTTTCAAAATTTTCTCCTTAGTGGGCAAAGATCAGAGCATGGCCGAACCAACACAGGACTGGTGCTGTGACGTCCTGGTGATGCTGGAAAATACCAAACCACGTATCATCCCAGTGGCTATCAATTCAAAAACCATCCTGATTTTTACAGACGGGTCGTGGGAAGACGGATTTGGGGGCCTTGGAGCCGTGCTTCTTGATGAATCTTCAGGCTCACGAGTCGTCGTTCAAGATCAGGTGCCAGAAGGGTTGTTGTCCTTGTGGAAGGGATTGGTAGGAGATCAACTGATCTGCCAAATAGAGCTGTTGGCGATGGTCCTTGTGAGATGGCAATGGAAACATGAACTCCATAACCGCAAAGTGCTTCTTTTCGTAGATAATAACTCTGCTAGAGGGGGCACTGTGAAAGGAAGATCGAGCAGTCCGACCATGGACGGTTTGATCAAAACCTTCTACTTGATAGAGGTTCATTTGCCACCTTTCTGGTGGATAGAGAGGGTCCCTAGCAAAAGCAATCCAGCTGACGAACCCTCACGCATGGAGGGCCGAGCAGCAGCCGATCGCTGGGGAGCCACCTTTGTGAATGGATTTTCGTGCCTTGACATAGTGTCAACTTGGTTATCCCAGGCAGCAGCCAATCGAAAAGATCCCAAGCAGAAGGGCCCGGTTTAATATAAGGGGGTAAGTTGGAAACCGATCCAACCAGTTCCATGCTTCATCACTCAATCCAATCCGATGGACTTGAACGCGAGCTTGGAAGACATTGTACAGGCCAGCAACGAGATGCCTATCATCTCAACCGTGACATTCCCCCGATCTGACAAAAAGAGTGCCGCGCAGCTTGGGTTTCCTGACGTTGTAACTTGAACAACAGCATGTTAATTGCAGAAGCATGATCAGTAGGATTTTTGGGTCAAGGAACAGGGACAAGAAGGGCGTTTACACAACGTGGATAGTACTTTCTTGGAACTGTGACTTGAATTATTTCATGTACACATACATGAAATTTCCCAAAAATCCTAAACTGACGTATGGCGAATTCAAGTGACAAAAGATCTGAGCGTTTGAGTTTAACCATGTCAAAGAAACATAAATCGATAAGTAAAAGCTGTTAAATCATATTAGAAAAATCTTCTTGTATCAACCTGTGAAATTGGAGTGATTTTATGAATGACGTGACATTTGGCTTAAAGTCCTTCATCAGAGAAGGCAAGCAAGGCAACAGAGCCTATCATGTTCCTATCCATGTTCACAACAGTTCAAACAAATGTACAACAGATTGTCGTGAACATGATCATCAAAAATCAACTCCACTTTCAATCACTTCAATTTGAAGATTTTTCTTCCCGCCCTCCCTCTCCAACAGGGGGGGGGGTAAGTTGGAAACCGATCCAACCAGTTCCATGCTTCATCACTCAATCCAATCCGATGGACTTGAACGCGAGCTTGGAAGACATTGTACAGGCCAGCAACGAGATGCCTATCATCTCAACCGTGACATTCCCCCGATCTGACAAAAAGAGTGCCGCGCAGCTTGGGTTTCCTGACGTTGTAACTTGAACAACAGCATGTTAATTGCAGAAGCATGATCAGTAGGATTTTTGGGTCAAGGAACAGGGACAAGAAGTTATTGTAAAGGCCAACGTCAATAAAGCAATAAGGGCTACAGATTTTAGAGGTGGGGTGACAAAGATTAGCATGATCCATAACACTTCTATTGCAGTGGTTTTGGAAGGTTGGAAAGGGTTGATGCCGTGTCTTGACAGTGCCCATTGAGATTTGGCGCTCGCGGGTCACGTGCTGCAGTGCCCATTGAGCTCTGGTGCTCACGGTTGGGGTCCTGCAGTGCCCACTGGGCTTTGGCGCTCGTGGTTGAGGTCCGGCACTGCCCACTGAAATCTGGAGCCCGCAGTTGAGGTCCTGCAGCTCGCGAGGCGGGAGGTGGCGGATGAGGAGGTGGAGGTGGAGGTGGAGGTGGAGGTGGAGGCGGAGGTTGGGGGCCTGCAGCTTGGATAAACCATTCATTTTGCAAGTGGGGAAAAAAACTAAACTAAATGATTCATAAAATTGCACAAACATTTATTTGTCCAAACCATTTCACTCTAGCGACAGGAAACTCTTGTTTCGTCACCGCCAAAAAATGGGCATCACAAATTTCCATAATTCCCAATTGATTCTTACAGAAAAAACACCATTTTGGCCTCACGATCTGGATCACAAAAAACAAGTCCAGTGCCGCACTTTGTTCAGTTTTGAAGTTTGATGACATTGGGTTCCGTTTGACAAAAAACAAACCAATCACATCAAATTCTCGTCTGAGTGAATCTCGAACGACACCCCTTCGTGTTTGAATGATTTGCCGTGTCAGCAACTTGTTCTCTGTTTCGTTTGAAGACCTCACATGGGCTAATTTGCACGGTTTTGCATTTTGAAATCAGTTGTGTCCTTGAGTGTTATGCCCAATTTTTTTTGCATTTTCGGGTTTGCCGAAAAATACAATTTTGTAATAAGGGAATTTGCATTGCATTGAGTGTCGGAACAAAATAATCATTCACTAATATTGTTTATTTGGCTTCAAATTTTGACTACGTGCAACCACCTTATATATATATATGTACATACATAAATGCGGTTGGCTCAAAGAAAGCTTGCATCGAGCCTTGTGGTGGACGAAGGATGGTATGCCATTGAACAAACCGCATTTTTTGTAAATGAATGTTTGATCTCAGTCCAACTTGGGACTGCCTTGATTCGCGCAGGCTTTTTAGCGATGGGTCCTGCCACCCTTGCATCAGTGAGCGCAGAAGTTGTTGACAAGGCCGGTTGTGACTCATGGCTGGATTCGTGTTCAGATGGAAACCCATTCAGGTTGAAATCAAGACAGCCTTGGTGTCTGTCTTTGACAAGTGTATGGCTCGGTTTGAAACTTGCTGTGTGCCAATGGTTTTCGTTTGCTTCAATTTGTTTGCAACGTCTTCGGTTTATTTCTGGTTTCCGTTTTTATTGAGGGCTGGACTTGAAGACCTTGGCAAGTTCCTTGCTTCCAAAGGAGTTCAGCGCTGAGTTGTATTGGAAAAAAAAAACATGACTTACCGTGCCCTGCCAGGGCAATCCACCCAACGCCGACACAGACACAGACGCACACACACACATGTACAGCACGTACTGGCAGACGGAGGGCCTTTTTTTAGGGATTGTTTGACAGAGTCTTCGTGCATTGAGTCATGTTATATTTCGAATGACAAAAAAAAAACGGAGGAGGAGAAAACGAAAAAATCACAACACACTTGCCCAAAGGTGAACAAAATGTTTGGGGCATTTTTGTATGAACAGAATGTTCGAATCCTTGCAAAGTGTCCCAGGTTCATATCCTTTCGACTGGTGGGACCGCTGCAAAACTCAGGGACTTGGGTTGTACTGCGCGAGTCCTAGTATCCTGTGATCAAGCTCACCACATGTATAGGATTTCCAGTGGCAACGGAAATATTGCAGCATGTTACCCCAATGTGATCACCCAAGGTTCAAGATGTTGCCGACTACACCGGGTCTGCCACTTTTTGTAGAGTTTAACGCCTCACAACACACAATTTTGTGCGCGAGGGATTTTTTCTGAGGTCACCTGAGATTCTGGATGGTCGCGTGAAGACACTGCACCCAAAGGTTGGATCACCTTTTCTCAGTCCGTGTATGCAAAGTGTGAATCGTTTTTTGCAGCGAAAAAATGTTGCAGGTCCATGGTGGCCTGCTTGCTGCCCGTGGCAACGCTGGACATGAGGTCCGTGGTGATGCTGAGCAGATTTTGCCATGGAATGACAGGGGGCAGAAACAGAGCACTCTCTCAATCTCTGTAGAGTAAGCCAACCCCAAGGAAAATACAGAGGAACAACACCCAAAAAAACAACGAACAAGATAACACGCTTCCTGCTTCATCACCTCAGGCTGAAATGGAAAAACACGGCATCCGCAAAATCGATCTTGTTGTCTGCGACTTGGGCATTGGGCGACGTTTTTGATTTTCCTTGGTTTTCCAAGTTGTCAGTCCGCTTCAGGTTGTCAATCTTTACCCTTTCCAAGAAGCCGTCCGGACCTGGCTGTTCTGACCTAACCGATTGGGTTTGATTTGATCATACTGAAGGTGGCCAAAGGTGGCGACTTCGCTGGAGACTCAGACCGGAGTGAATTTGCAGTGCATTCGTTCATTTGGCAACTCACCATGCAGGCGACCTGTATTGAGAATATTGACATTGGTGGACCAGCAATGATTCGGGCATCTGCCAAGAACAACGCAGCTGTGCCAGGGTCTTATCTTGCGACTGTCAAAGAACACATGCTTTTCGTTTCCTTGACAACTTGTGACTTTCAAGGAGATCCCCAGATCCTAAAACTGACATTCACATCATTCAGGCCTGGGTGAATCGCCAGAACGTATGGCTGAGGACCATTCTCACCAGCCCTTCTCAGTATGCCAAGTTCACGCAGGAACTTAGCCCCATTCTTAGCTCGTTGCACAGGAAGGCATGTAAGGAATCAACATGACATCCAGGGAGATCCACAGAAAAGAGCCTGGGGTGTGGCACTGTTATTTCATGCCAGGGAAACCTCAGATGCAGCTAAGGCGACAACAACGGCTGCACGACTTTCAACTTCAGGAAGAACATGGCCGTCAACACCTGAGTTCATGAAACAACCAGCTGGAGGGTTCAGTTTTTGCTCATATTTTTGTGTTCAAAATCTATTGAACTTGTATTTTACCACATTTTACCAGTTGCTGCTGGTTCTGTTGAGGCTGCTGCCTACTGTTTGACATCCGCATATGATTTTGCTGTAAGCGGATGGCTTGCTGGAGAGGCAGCCACATTTCTTCCCTGTTTGATTTCAAGATTGAAATCAATCCGATGGATCATCCTGATCTGCATCAAGTATCATCAAGCCGTGAATTTTCATCTTGGAACATGATAGAAGACTAATAGAAGACCTGAGAGCCGTTTGAATTGCCGTCTTGGAGGTCACAGAACCTCCAGCCAAGAAGACCGTGACATTTGAGCTGGAGCACCTAACATGATAAAGTTTGCAACTTCCAGGATCTGTGTTGTGTCATGATGCCATCTCATGGATTGAGGCTTGAGATGCCTTTGAAGTATGGATGCAATCCGACCAGAGCTCAGATCAGCAGATGTTCCCCCAGAAGCACGTGCAAAACCAGGCAAGACAGAAAACGATCTGCTGAGGCACCAGCTCCCAGCAGGCCTTTGTGCAGTTGCTGGTAAGAAGCTTCCCTTTGATGCTAGTACCTTAGTAAATGACATGTTGGTATCCAAGATGTCATGAGAAACAACCGGGTCATTTTGGATGAAACTTTTGGGCTGTGAGGTTGTGAATGGAACGCATGGGCCCCAGGTGATCTTCAGTTGGTCTTTCAATGATTTCAATGTTTGTTTTGTTTTGCTGCCTGGGGAACTCCAACTTTCCATTCGAGGCCCGGTTACATCAATTTGCTGGATGCAATCAATGCGTGGCAACTGGTTCACGAACTGTCTCAAGCAACTGGCTTGCCAGCTAATTCCTCAGACATCGCAGCAGGAGAATGCATCACGTCATCACGTTGCCTTCAGAAGCCAAGCCAAAGAGGTTTTTTTTTCGGGACCAGAAGGAATCAGCTTTCATTCGGATTATCATACAGGATTCCTATTTGACCTCAGAAAACGAGTAGCTAGAATGGACAGACTTAGCACAGGGGTAAAAAGCAAAGGTCTACTTGGCTTTGGAAGAGACTTGATTCGAGAATTTGCTCCTGTTGCTTTGCACTGGGTCAAAATGGAACATGAGCTACCTGAGTTCTGTGGACTTCGTGGACTTCAGTACTTGGGAGAGGGCATGCCTTCAATCACTTATTTTTGAGGCTTTAGTATTCATTCTTCACTTTGGCGGGCCTTCCCTAATCAAAATCACCCCAGGTTTCATCAATTGTATGATAAATTTCTCTGTCGTAGAGCCTCTTAATTGCCAAGTTCAAGTCAAACTTTGCCACACGAATTCTTTCACTGCTGCATCCAAAGGTCATTTTAATTCTACCCCTGACACTCTGCTCCAAACTTCTTACTCGGAGTGCTCCTCCACTTCTTCCATTGTTGCTTTCCTTGACACCGCTGCACTCACTACAAACTATTCCTTCAGCAATCCTTTCCAGCACTTCCCTCTTTGATTGCATTTCTCTCAGCACCCCTTTTGACATCTTCTTTTAAATCTTAACATTCTTCCTCCAGCTTCTTGTTTGCAACTCTTTTTTGCAGTTTTTAGTGTCTTTTGAGCGACGGGGAATGTGTAATTTTGAAGTCTCAAATTCAACGCCCACACTCTGCAAATTTCGGCTACTTTCAGGGCTACTCAGCTCTGAAGAAACACTTGATTTGTCGAAGGCGCCTAATTTTCGCATGTGACAAGTCTTGACCCTCTCTTGTGACAATTCTTCAAGAATTTGCCACCACATCATTTTCCTGTCAGTCTCTTGCAACGTTCTTTGGCCACCGTTTCGGCATATTCTACACCTGCAAACTACTCCCTGTACAGCTCGTAACATTATTGTCTCGATTGGAGCATTACATCCGTCTCCACGGAAAGCTTGGAAGATAAGTCCACCCCAAAGCCTGAGTGGACACTTTGTTTAGGCTTCTTACTGTACAAGTAGCATTTCATAACCACACATAATGGAAATACGCTTGCATGTAAGTTCTGCCACCACTTTTGGCAAACTCTACCCCGCAGATTCGCTCAGACTTCTCTTGTTTTTTTTCTTTAAGTGCAGGTTTTCGTTGAAGTTATGTCCACACAGCAATCAAGGATTCCAAACTTTTTGATGTTTGTTGCACCTCAAACTTCTGATGCATCCCTCTCAAGTTTGAGCCACAGGCTGCTGCATCCTTCAAACATGTGAGTCCTGCTGGCGCAGCCATTGGCATTCCACTGAGCGACGAGGATTTTGCGCAAGACAACAGCACAGATACAGAATGGACATGAGCTTCTGCATTCAGAAGTGATATATCTGATATACCGTCCAGTAGATGCAGTCGTACAGCAACATTTTGATGGACATATTGTAGCCGTATTGTCAATATTTGTTCTTTCCTGTGTGGATGGAGCAAGCGACAACGCGACAACGCCTGTGTGTACTAGTCACATCTAGTCACTAGTCATGAAATTTATGTGAGCCAAGCCACAGGAGAGAATAGTCTACGAAGTGAAAGACAAGGAGATGACAGCAACTGCCACGGGCTTTGCTCCTGAAGTTTCAACAAGCAATGCAGGGATGGCAAGCAATGCCGAGTTGTTAAATATGCAGCTCAGTGAACTCCAGGCTGCAGCCTATGTTCGAGCTCGAAATGCTGATCCCATGTGCTCCTTCGGCGACTTCGTAGCAATTTCCCACGAAGTGGATATGGTCAAAGTCCAAGCCGCGCGGAGCTGTGGATGTTGGTGTCTGCTTGTGACAGTGCCGGCTCAGGCCACTGCAATGATTTTGAAGATCGAAGTTAGCGATGGCATCATTGCACGAACCTGACCCAAGGGGCATCAAGTCTCATCAAGATGAGAAGTTTGGCAGCTCCCAGTTCAATTTTAAGAACCTTTTTATTTCTTTTCACATCTACTGTGGCTTGAGGCTCCATCCTTTGTTCCAGAAGCTCTGGAAGTTCTCAAGGTGGGGCCAGTCGGGAAGGTTAGCGGTGGCGTGTAAGTCGGAATTCACCACTGTGAGGCAAAGAAAGGCGGCAAATTCATCGTCCTCAAGGCCACTTCGCTGTTTGAATCCCAAGGAATCTGCTGCTGGGAAATACGGAACAGTGGCCCACTGGCAGGCTGATCCGAACTTTCAGTACTCCGACCTGGAATATCGAATGGCCTCGCCACTCAGTCTTTTTCTTTAGTCATTCTGATGTGTTGCGGAGTTCTCGCAAGGTTGGCGGCGTAGGCTTCATGCAGAAAAGAAATGATGCGCTCTTCGATGCATCCAAGTTGAAAGAGGCACGCTGAGAATCTCTGGCTGATCATTGACCAACTGCACACCGATGGACTTGCAGGTTGTGACCTCTCAAAAGACACTGCCAGACAAGGCGCAGTCTCGGGCTTAGCAGTTGATCAAATTTTTGTTGCTTTTTAGGATAATTTGCATTTTTCACCCGTTGGAGATTGAACTGCATCCCCAGCAAATGCCTTACCCTCTTAAGATCTCTCAAGTACTAAATCAACGGGTTGCCAAGCAAGATAAATGCTGCGGCTCTGGCATGGAAAAAAGATCACAAGATCTTGGCAGCCAGTAGGCCGTACAAGGTTTTGCAAGATTAGAGTATGATATCAATTAGGACGGATTCTCACTATATAGATTCCTTAGTAGCCATCGTCAGAGCGCGAACCAACATGAAAATCCGTATCCTTCCTTCCCTACGAAATTTGTTTTCCTTCACCCACCTGCAGCGCGTGCCTCTTCCACTGCTTTAGTGGGTGTGACAATTCCTCACCAAAGGCAGTTTTCTTTTAATTAACTACCTGCTTCAAACTCAGGAAGGACCTGATTCTTGCGTCCATCGCCATCAAGTACACGTCAGCCCTCCCCTTGGGTGCTGGGCACGTACGTTTACTTGTGGTCGCTTAGCCAGGCAATCCAATTCGGTGGGCTACAGCAAGGAGTGGACAGCTTGTTTGATTTGTTTGCGGTTTCCTATGCTTTGCCATGGTTTGCTGCAGTTCTGGAACAATCTTGCAAAGTCTTTGCAAAGTCTCACAGTAATGATTGCAAAGTCTTCAGCTTTGCTGTGCTGACATGTGCAGCGTGGTAAGTGGCCCTGCAGGATGGCATGATGATTGGTGTTGGTGCTGGGCAGCAGAGCCGTTAGGAGCTGAATGCATGCTATCAATGGTTATCGAATGATTACTGTTATCGTTATCATTGATCATAGTGAATCTAAGCTGATGTGAACTTGTTTGGCCTCACTGCGCTCAGGCGTGGACTGTGTCAAGCTGGCCGGACGCAAAGTCGCAACCTGGTGGTTGAGGCTGGGTCATCACAAAAGGCTTAGCTGGCGCTTAGCTGGCGCTTAGCTGGCTTGGCCAGCGACAGTTTTGCTCCAAGGTTCCATCCAAAGGCCCGAGCCCTGACTGCCCTGACTGCCCTGACTGCCCTGACTGGCCTGACTGCCCTGACTGCCCTGACTGTTCATGAGCCCATAACAAACTGGGCGACTCCGCGGACTGCTCAGGTGAAAGGCTTGAAATTCAAGGACGGTGTGATGGGCCAAGAGCACTGCAGACTCTTCACATGATCCACGGAAATCACACCATGGAGTTTGGACATGTTTGGATTGTGAACTCAGGGTTTCCAGCTGCATATCAAGGGGAGCCTGTAACACATCATCTATTTAGCTTTTAATCTATTTCTATTCATTTGGTAACCATTTGTTTCTTTGTGAAATGGATCGAGTCTACCTGCTGCATTCAGCGATATTGTCTTGCACCCATTTTCCTGTGTTCCCTGCGTTGCTCTGTAGCACCGGCCAAGGGTTTTTGTCAAACTGGCTGTGTTGAGGACCAACATGCCAACTTACCCATCGTTGAAGGGCATGAACTAAAAAACCAGGTGAAGTCGGATATCACTTGATATCACTATCGGATCACTATCGGCCATACCTGCCATACCTGCCATACCTGCCATACCTCAACATGAAATTTCTGGATCAGGTCAAAACATGGGCCGTTCTTTGGTACAACTTGGCTCCGACCGCATTGAGGTGAAGCGACAGGATCGTGTGAACGCAAGAGTACGTGCCGTTCCTAAACTCGAGGGACATGTCACATTGACTCACATTGTAACTTGAGAGTCTAAAGGCAGTGTACAGCTTGATGGTTGTACAGTTGTACAAACAATACATTTTTTGCAACTCTCATAGCTTTGCTGGATTTGCCCAAGACTAGGCTACATTGAGGGTGACATGGAAGAAGCAGAGAAGACTGAATGGTTGAAAAACTTCGATGCTCCGTGCAAAGCTGAGCTTGTCCATGCCATGCATTTTACCCCAGGTAACTAAAACAAGGACACATCGTGAGCGCTCACATGCTTTAAATTTCTTGATTCTTAGTCTCTGACTCAGATTCAGGCCAGAAGCCTTGACCACAGAGGAGAAGAGTGCCTTTCTGAAGGGTGTCTTGGTGTTCAGATCGTGAGAATCACATCTTAGAAAGATTGAGCTTTGGCTTGCTGAGCCGTTCTATGGAGGCAATCCTGAAGAAACCATGAACATATCAGGTCTTGATGGTGTTGCTATCTCCTCCGATGCCTTCTTCCCTTTCCGCGACTCAATAGATCATGCTACAAGGCGGGTCCCAAAGCGACAACTTCGTCGCAGCATGTTGAAATATGTTGAAGCTGAGCTGATCTTGCTCAATCAGCTGCAATCAGCATCAATCTGCCAGAGCTATCCAGAGCTAATATAACCAGCCTGGCTGGACTGAGGTTGGGCGTGAAGTACGTTGCGCAACCAGGAGGTTCCGTTGCAGATGCAGAGGTCATCGAAGCATGCAACACCTATGGCATGGCCTGGCTCCCAGTCAGATGTCCAAACTTTGGTGCTGGGCTTGTGACATGTCAGTGTGCAAAGTGAATGGCAATGCATGTTTTCAATGTTAGTGTGCAAAGTTTTCTGTCGCCCTGGCAGGCAATGGCTTTCACCAAGCTGAGATTATTCCACCACTGAGTTTGGTGAATGTATATAGAGCCAAATGAACCTTCATCCGTGTTAGTGCACTCCAGGGTCAGAAAGCATGGGCAGCTATGAATGACCAAACAAAAGTCTGTGTGTACATGTTTGTACTGTTGATGTGCGAACTGTGATATCTACTGAATCTACTGTATATGAAGCTATATAAGATAAGATAGATAAGCTATGAATGTAGAAAAAACTTATTGTTTGAACTGCATTGGCTTTTTGACCACCTGCTTTGCTTTATTTTGTTGGGGACTCGAGTCAATGGTGGAGCTGTAGGACTCTCCCCGTGCTCGATAAAATTTTGAGCAAATAGCTTTGACTCATACAATCGGATTTAACAAATTTAACTCTCAAGATCACGGATCAGATTTTTTGTGAGTTTTCAGTCACTATTTTTGTCTTCCTCTTCATTTTCAATGTAAATCATAAATGATTTCCTGTGATGGATTGTGTGATGTCAGTTATGCCATACAGATTTTGACCCCACACCTTTTGACCTGCTCAATTGGCAGGAAGTGAGTGATGGATTTCATTTGAAAGAAAAATGAATCTTTGAGGTGAAACTTGGACAGGGACATGCCATTTGTGACATTCAGCTGGATCTTGCCCGCTGAGTATTGAACCGTTGCAATTTAGGCTCGTTGGAGGGCTTTGCAGAAATGAGCTGTCAACCAAGAGAAGAGACATGGCATTGTGGTACAGGTTTGGCAACATTACATTGACATAACTTGAAACTCTGCGTCCTATATAGCTGATCGTCATTCCTTTATTTCTCGTCCATTTATCAGGCTGGGATCATGGCAACAGACTGGCTCGGAGTTGTTTCCTGGTCAAGACACATGTCCAGGCCAAAGATGTTTTGGAATGTATTCAACTGCTTCACGACTACGTGCACAACTCTGCACGAAGAGGTTTTCGCCAAGCTCCTGAACAAAATTCAGAGTTCAAGCATACCATGCGTGGAATGAACATGTTTGGAAAATCTTTTTCGATTGCATAAGCTTCTAGTAGTTGGAGTTGTGTAATTTGACGGATTCCAGGGTTTTCCTTTGATGCTTCTGACGATTTGCGACATCCTGTATTTCATCACTCCTGTTGCACTGAGTTTGCCTTTCGATGATTGTATGTCATCGCAGCTCACCAGCATTCTCTACAGCTTCCAGCTTCCAATCACAGGACATGTTAAGTGCTGACTTTGGAGCCATTTGCACCGAACCCGTTCTGAAAAAGTTGCGCGCAACCAAGGTGCAAGACTTGTCGTGGCTTATTGCGGAAGAATGAATGGGCTGGGAGCATATTTATTTTAGTTGTCTTATGGGCCACATGAGTTTGATTGTCAACGATTGGCAAGATGTCAGAACACCATTGCCACTCTTGTTCTTATCACGATCTGCTTTTTGCTTGAAGGCTGGCTACGACCCAGACACGGATCCGTACGATGTTCGGTTTGCTGTGATCGAACTCACTCCCGAAGAGCCGCCCGATTCTTGACTCAAGGATGTTTTCATCCAGGTGCAAGGTAGAGCTGGAACGGGTCAGGGTCAATGCCACCGTGCAGCCTCTCAGGAAATGATGCTGAAAAGGCAGATTGCTGCTTTACAGATTCGAATTGGAAGAGGCCGGGCGGCCATCAAAACGCTGGATTTACCGCAATGAATCAGGAGTTGTATTAGAATATCCGAACCTTGAACCTTCACCAAACGGCTCATTGTTTAGTTAGTTTAGTTGTGTGATCAGGGCCTCACATTGGCTGCGACATGCTGCGACATCCTTTGTTTACCACAAATTGCCTTGGCGACTCGGCGAGGTGGTGACCCAGCGACTGTCCGCCACTACGAAAAGGTCCTTCAGGACGAAGTGCTTCTCCGTGTCAAGAAATGAGCTGAGAAAAATAGAAAACCTTATGAGTCAAACGTTTGAACACTCGGAGAGTGGATGAGAGGAACTGATTGATGAGCTACCTCCGACAGCCGCATGGACTGAAGTTGACTGAAGCTGTACAATTGTACAAGGTTTATTCTGTTTTTATTCTGTTTGTTTGGATCTAGTGAACCGGATGTCACCGTGATGTCGCGCAAGGCCCAGAAATCTATTTCTCCAACTTTATTGCGGCGATTATCGTTGTCCAAGCGTAGCCGCAAGGATGTCCTGTCAGCTAGCTCTGTCAGTTTTGAACGCTTCATGATGAAAGGGAGTGCGCGGCGAAACTGAGCAGTGCAGGACTCTTCGATTTCGGAATTCCAGTCGATGTCCACCGGTGGCTCAGCCTGCAAGTTGTGCTCGGCTTTTTCATGGAGAGCTTTTCAGGGAAAACGGAAGCAAGACATTTAGCATGAATTCCTTCAAGCAATGGTTAGGGAGACAGGTTTTTGAATTTGGGTTGCTGCATCTGACACCACCGGCAAACACCTTTTTGACCTAAGTCCAAGTCTAGCCGGATTGGAGTTGTTTTCTTGGAATGCTTGTGCGGACCGCCACACTTTGGTGACCCCGTTTTCATTCTGGCCAGTAATGTTCTACTTTGAAGCCAATCTGCTGTGAACAACAAACCTTGCGAAAGCAAGGGGAGCACACCAGGCAAAGAAGCATAGTGTATTCTAAAATTGGTTGTCATGTTGCACTTCCTCAGACTGGCATGAATGTTGGAGCACCTTCAGAATGACATCGTTTTTTGCCCAACATTTCAGCGAATGTTGCCTTATAGGGCACATTGGCATTGTCTAAAGCCGGTCTGTATGGTCTGTAGCTAAGCCCAGGGAGACCATAGTTGGGGCATTCTGGTTGATTTTGGAGTTTTTCACCCACGTTTCGACTGAAATCCCATCAATGAACCAAACCAAGAGCATGTGCAAACCAATTGCACACACAGTTGTCACATGTTGTCACCAATTTGGAGGTCGTAGTATTTTCATGTTTTGGTCTAGGTCTAGTCTTTATCATGTTGCGGGGATGGCTTCTTGTTGCCGACTTCTTGGCTTGTTTGGTCTCTGTAGATTATGTGGCGGTAATCAACCCGTTGCATCCTCCGAGGACTATGGGATGACTATGCTGAAATTCCCAATTTTAGCGATTTTAGTGCTTCAGATGACGAAGTCTTTTCCGACTCAGAGGATGAAAGCGAGCAGGCCCAGCAGATTCGTTTCCATCTCTAGCAACCTTTTCGCGATATTTCTTCTCAGAGTTTCGCATTCTAAAGCCAGACCAAAATGATTTGGGTATCCATGGCGTGCCAGGGATGTTTGAAAGCGCCGTGCCATGTTCACATCTTGTTTAGGACCCGCAGTCTCCATCGAATCGGAACTTGCTTGTCAACGACGGCGCAGAAAGCGTTCGCCTGTGATGGCCTGCGCGAACCTTCAAATTTGATAGGGTGATCTGAGCAGAGTTTCAATCACCGAGAAGTTTTGATGCCCGCATAGGCATGGAATATGCATGGCGTCTCCGCAGTGTTTGAGCTGTTATGGAAATCATGAAGCTCGCGCTGAGCATCGAGTGTGACCCTGCAATTATAGGTACTTGATTGTAAATGTTTGTAATTGTACAAAGGCACAAGCAAAATAAGCAAACGCCTAGTTTATCAGTCTGGACACACTTTATGCTGAAAGCTGTCAAGCTTAAGTTTGACTGCGTGATCCCTTGCATCGAAGTTCAAGGAGGTCATGGCAGTCTCGGCCGACAGGCTCCTCATATACAAAGGGTTGGTGTTGCCACCCTGCAAAATCCTTTCGGATTCTTGGAAGCAAGATCTGGAAGTTGATTTCGACATGATAGGTACGCATACGATTTCCATTTAATGGAATCCGACAGAAAATATTTTTAAATAATCCAAATATTGGAATCTCATAAATTTCATACATTATTTGGAATAACCGACCATTTGGGAGGTCCACCTGGGATAAACATTTGGAAAATATATTCAATATTATTCAATTCGAATTTTTATCGAATTTGGAACAATCATTTGATTCGACTCCCTATATGGAATATTTATTTGGCTGGCATAGTTTTCGAATAAATCATAAAAATAAATGGAATAATATTTTTTATTAAATTAAATTAATAATAATATTAAATTATAAAATTATATTCGATTTTATTAATAATATAATTTAAATTAATAATATACTAATATTGCGATTTGGCTGTACACAGCGCCCAATTTCCCGAGCCAAATTTCCCAAAAATCCGCCACAATTTTGGGACTTTTACGAAGACATCTTCAGTCTATGCGAATGCAGGCTGAGTCTGTACTTCCTGAGCCGTCGAAAATTCACTACTTTTTTGGGAAATTTCGTTTTGTGTTTCCTAAAAAAGTTAAAAAAAAAAATTATTTTTTGGAAAAAAAAATTCTTCTACTAGTAAATGCAGCACGGTCGGTCACGGACGGTCGGGTGATCCCCTGCGATCTATTGCCCTTACTTGCCTAGCTTCTGCGCTATTATCTCTGTACTCTTTCTACCACGCACCTCTACGCTTGCTGCACCCGCCTTCTACCGCACACACTGTGCTTGCTTCCTTAG